>BQKN01057241.1:0-12783 GCA_022839385.1 Asparagus kiusianus | reverse complement strand
TGTGAACCGGGTAGTGGCGTTCCATCGTCGCTCGTTAACACTGAGCTATGTGCGGGGACCTATCGGCAATTTTTGATGCCTACAGATACCCCCTCCAAAGTGTTTCGGACTCGTTTCCTTTATAGAAGAGACCGGAATACTTTGGATATGATTGGTCCAGCCTTCAGTCGGCCTAAGGGACCTGTGGTTCACTTCAACTCTCGGCTCCTTCGATTTTCGGTTTATCCGGTGCTTTGTCGAATAACCAAAATTGTTTCGGCGCTGCGTTTATCGCCTGGCCGTCGTCGGAGTCTCGAGTCTACAGCTGGTGAGTTGAGTTCGGCTCGTGTCATTGAGTTGACTTTTGAACTTACTATCCCTGTCACATCGTGTTGACTTGGGGTTTCGGTTGACTTTTTGTTGCAACGCGCTGAATGACGTTGACCTAAGGTTGCGCGTTGACCGGCGTCCACCTTAGGGTTTTGGAACCGCATGGGTTGACTTTTGTCATCACGTGTTGACTTTCGTCGCCACGTGTTGACTTTTGTCGCAACGCGTTGTCCGGCGTTGACCTAAGGTTACGCGTTGACCGGCGTCCACCTTAGGGTTTTGGAACCACGTGGGTTGACTTTCGTCGTCGCGTGTTGACTTTCGTCGCCACGTGTTGACTTTTGACGCAACGCGCTGTCCGGCGTTGACCTAAGGTTACGCGTTGACCGGCGTCCACCTTAGGGTTTTGGAACCGCGTGGGTTGACTTTCGTCGTCGCGTGTTGACTTTCGTCGCCACGTATTGACTTTTGACACAACGCGCTGTCCGGCGTTGACCTAAGGTTACGCGTTGACCGGCGTCCACCTTAGGGTTTTGGAACCGCGTTGGTTGACTTTTGGAATTCATCCACACATTTACAATTGGTGTGGAATTGGCATGTGTGGGATTCGGAAAAAGGATCGGGAGGGTCAAAATATCGCGTAGGGGGTCAGAACATCGTGCGGGAGGTGAAAACCCGGGCAAAACACCCTAGGGGTGTCTTTGGCCACCGCGGTCCCCCCCCTTTTGGTTTGTCTTTTCCTCCTTTGTTTTGTTCATGGTCCCCCCTCCCTTTATTTTGAATTTCAAGAGAGAAACTTCCCCCGGCTCCGGCATTTTCTGGATCCGACCACATGGATTGCTTTATACAAGAAATGTGCGATGCTTTTCATGATGGCTCCCTAGGCATTGACCTGAACATTGATCTGGAGCCGGCGAACAGCGTCGATCGCACCATCCCATACTCAGGTATATCTCTATTCAAGGATATCCTGTGCTTTGCTTTCTCTTTTGTGCATCTCTCCAGCCCTCTGGTTGTCTTGCAGATGCTGCCAGAGAAGAACTAGCTGAGGATGGAGTCTTTCCAGATGTGGGCTTCGGGGTACGGGAGCATGCTCCTGTTCCCGGCTTCTCGAGGCCCGATGCTGGATTACTGGCCGATATGTTGACCGAACAGACTTCGGAAATACCTATGAGACCACTCTTTGGGAGTGGTTCATTCACAGGTATATACCCGATCCCGCTTTTCTTTACTTGCCTAAATTTCCATTTTGGCTAATAAGAAAGCTTAACTGTAGGACCAGGCGATGTGTCTGATGCTGCTACAGCTGCGGGCGTTTTCCCTCCTCCACCGAGTAGCACGACTGGTTTGCCCACGAGGGTTGACACACCCCCCATGACCACTCCTGTCGTCACTTCGGATTCTGTCGGATCTCAACCCGAGGGGACTTCTGCCGGTATAGGTATGCCTCGAATTCCTCCTTCGGGTTTTCTGATTATTTTTGATAGTCCCTTAGCTTCTTGTATTGCTGCTTTCAGGACCTCGATCTTCTCTTTATGAGCATGTTCACGCTCTTTTGGTCGATACCGATCCAGACCGAGACGTTTTTCGTATGGACCTGGGATATTTTACGACCTTCTATAATGGCATGATCGAGAAGCTTCTTCACCGGGGATGCTGTTTCGATTAGTTCAGGCGTACCTTCTCTCGTCATATGATGATGATGAGGGAGGAAGGACATCCGGAGCTGGCCGATTCTTTTACTGCTGAATTCGCTATCCTGGAGTCAGAGGTTCGAGAGCTGAGGGAGCTGAAGGCTGGTGGAGCTTCCTCTTTTGCATCTTCTCAGGTGGAGGATAGGTTAACGCAGTGGCGTGACCTGAGATCTTCCATTAGCAGCGAGCTCCGTTCACGCGAGCACTCTGTTGCACAGCTGATGGCCAACCTGGCGAAGAAGGACACCAGCAGAGGCGAGTTACTCAGCTCCCTAGATTCCACTCGTGCAGAGATAGCTAGGCTGAAGGAGGCCTTGGGACGTGCTGAAGAGTCTGCTGCTATAATCACTGAGGACCTGGTTGGGTTGGAGCGTTCTCGTGAATGGACACTCGACAAGTTGGGATCAACACAGGAGGGATTGATGAAGCTGCGAACTGAAGCCGCGGAGGTCTTGAGCAGTTCCGAGGATTCTGTCCGAGCTAGCTTGCATGCGGAGTTCGAGCAGAGCTATATGGATAGGCTCTCCGGTTTAGAGTCTCACATTCTTAGTCGTCAGCTGCCTTCGGGTTGACGAACTTGTTGTTGTATGCTTTTGTCTTGATCTTTTATTAGAGACTCCCTATTTGCTTCTTCTTACATGATGTTTTGGTACACCCCCAGCCCTTAATGCTATGACTTTGAATTTGTAAACTCCATCATTATTATAGGGCAAAGGGTACCTTGCACCGCGTATTAGGCGATGACTTATCCCTCCTTAGGCTTCGGGATAAAATTCCCTAGGTTTGGACCCTGGTAACTTTTTTCAGTCGGGAAAAGATTTTAAACCGGCTATACGTGTTAGGTATAGACTTATCCCTCCTTAGGCTTCGGGATAAAATTCCCCAGGTTTAGGCCCTGGTAACTTTTTTCAATCGGTGAAAGATTTCAAACCGGCTATACGTGTTAGGTATAGACTTTGGGGTTTTTGGCAAACCCCCAGCCCTCAACGGGTTTGACTTGCCTTTACCGATTACCGTTTGAATCAGGCTAGCATGCGAATTGTCTAAATCCGTTCCGCATGTAACGTTGTGCTAAGAAAATTGCTTCTCTTAGACTTAGTGCTATGATGTTGAATACATAGACTTCGTCTTTCTCACGGGAAAGACTACCCGGCAACACGTGTTAGGCGCTGACTTCATCTCTGTCTTTTCTAAAAGCAAAGACAGGGGAAAGTGGGAGACTAGAAGTGGGATCCCCACTCCGAGAATCGAAAAGATTCGGATAATCCTAACTGTCGTAAGGTTTGATTATCGAATCAAAAGGTTCAAACGACCCTAACTGTCGTAAGGTTTGGTCATTTAACTCTGAAAAGGAAGAATTTTATATTCTATCTTCAGAAGGAAAGGAAACTCGAGGTGGGATTTCCACCCCCAGGATCCGAAGGATGAAACTAGGAGTGGGATCTCCACTCCGAGAATCGAAAAGACTCGGATAATCCTAACTGTCGTAAGGTTTGATTATCGAATCGAAAGGTTCAAACGACCCTAACTGTCGTAAGGTTTGGTCATTTGACTCTGAAGAGGAAGAATTTTATATTCTATCTTCAGCGGGAAAGGAAACTCGGGGTGGGATCTCCACCCCCAGAATCCGACAGGTGAAACTAGGAGTGGGATCTCCACTCCGAGAATCGAAAAGATTCGGATAACCCTAACTGTCGTAAGGTTTGGTTACTCGAATTGAAAGTGGACCTCTCGTTCGTTGGAGGAATTGAGAGGGGATTTTGGTTGTGGTCCTAACTGTAGTAAGGTTTGACCGAGTGGGAAATTTGAGACGATCCTAACCGTAGAAGGGTTTGATCGATCGATTTGTGGACCTCTCGTTCTTTGGACGAATCGAGAGGGGAATTTGGCTTTGGTCCTAACTGTAGTAAGGTTTGACCAAGGGAATTGGGTGGTAGAGACTATGAGTAGTCAAAAACCACTGAAAGTTTCACGAGGGGAGATCAATCTATCGAATGATTAGATCTCATCTCAGCAAAAGAGTACTTGTGAGAGTCAGATTCTGACAAACAAGAACATTCGGAATTCGAACATTGATTTTCTTGTTCATCAGCGACCGGGTTATCCCTAAGAATACCCCGATGTGGTATTCTTCCGGGAACTTCCCGGTACCTCAATTCTTTTGAAGATACTAAGGATAGTATCTCTTCAAAAATTTGCCATTTATTGGCATCATGAGCCGGTCACCATCCTTGGTGACTAGACGATAGGCGCCGTTCGAGTAGACTGTTTCCACTACGAATGGTCCTTCCCATTTGGGTTCAAATTTACCTTTCTTCTTGGAGTTAAGGATCATAGGACGTCTTTCAGTCAAGACCAAATCCCCTTCCTTAAAACTCCTTTGTCGAACTTTTTTGTCGAAGGCTCGAGAAATCCTGGCTTGGTAAAACTCGATGTGCTGTTGAGCTTCCAGGCGCTTTTCATCGAGCATTTCGAGTTCTTCGAGGCGCTTCTGATGCTGTTCCTTGGTCGTCATCTGGGTTGCAAGAGCGATCCGAAGAGATGGAATTTGGACTTCCAGAGGGAGAACGGCTTCGCATCCATACACCAATGAGTACGGGGTTACGCCGGTTGGTGTACGTACAGTGGTACGATAGGCCCATAGAGCTGTGCCGAGCTTATCATCCCAATCTCACTTGTTATTTTTCACAAGCTTTGACAAGAGCTTTATGATAGTCTTGTTGAAGGCTTCAGCTAGACCGTTTGCTGTGGGGTTATAGGCTGTTGACGAGATGTCCTAAATTTTGAACTTTTCGCAGAACCTTATGAAGGCGTTGCTGATAAATTGAGGACCATTGTCGTGTATGATTCGTCTTGGAACGCCATGTCTGTAGATGATATGGTGCTTGATGAATGCAATGACGTTGCTCGTTTTGACTTCTCTGAGTGGAACTGCCTCAGCCTATTTGGAGAAGTAATCGGTGATGGCCAGGATGAACCGATCGCCTTTAACCGAAGGGGGATTTATAGGACCAACAATGTCCATTCCCCAGGTCTCGAACGGCCACGACGTAACCGAAGGATGTAGATGTTCCGGAGGCTGGTGCATGTAATTCGCGTGTACCTGACACGCGTGACACTTCCGAGCGTATACGATTGCCTCGTGCATCATGGAGGGCCAAAAGTATCCCATTCTCCTGATGCGATCATAAAGCTTGGGACCAGGTTGGTGTGCACCGCACTCTCCTTCATGTGCCTCTTTAAGTACTTCTTCAGCTTCTTTGGTTGATAGGCAACGTGCCAGCATGCCATCATACCCCCTGCGGTATAGCGTTCGATTCTCCGTATTATAGTAGAATCTCGGAGCTCTTCGTCTGATCGACTCTCTCTCCTTCACGTCTTCTGGCAAGATTCCGTGCAAGACGTAGTCGATGATGGGGAAACGCCAATCTCGAGGTTCGAACTCAGCCTGAGTTGTGTGCACCTCTTGGGTCTCTTCCTCCCTGCCATTTTCATCGTGAAGCGGCACTAAGAGTTGGTGAGTTTCTACCGTAACAAATTGCTCTGTTCCGGGTGGCTGTGCCAGGGACACAGCTAAAGCTGCCAATGCATCCGCGTAGGTATTCTGCAACCGTGGCACGTGCTCGATGAAGAATCCTTCAAATGATTCCGCTAGCTCCACCGCCATCTTGTGGTATGGTAGCAAATCCTGACTTCGGACTTCATACTCCCCTTGGACTTGTTTAACTATCAGTTGAGAATCACCGAAGGCTTCGAGATACTCAACCCCCAGCTCCTTGGCGAAGTTGAGTCCTATAATCAGCGCATTATACTCTGCTACGTTATTCGAGCACGGCTCAGTTAATGAGTAGGCTCGAGGCATCACATGTTTTCCTGGGGAAACTAAGACCACTCCAACTCCGGAGGAGACCTTAGAACATCCAGGAGCACTTGTGGCATTAGCTGCCCGTGAAGCGCCATCGAAGTACAAACGCCACACTTGTTGGTGTGAAGTTGCGTTGACTTCGTGGGTTTCATCAGGTAAATCGTCATATATCTCGGCGGCGTCCGTCGTTGGATTAGATGCCAGGAGATCGCAAATGGCCTGTCCTTTTACTGACTTCTGCTGTTTGAAGTGCAGATCGTATTGGGACAAGAGTAAAGCCCACTTCGCTAATCGCCAGCTCATGGAAGCCGGTTGAGTCATGAACACTCGGACCGGGTTAACTTTGGAGATGACATATATGGTCTGTCCGACCAAGTAATGCCGCATCTTCTGGATGGCGAACACTAAGGCTAGGCACTCTCTCTCAATCATGGGATATCGAGATTCTGCGCCTACCATGGTTCGGCTTAAGTAATATACCGCCTGTTCGTGACCGTTATCGTCATCTTGTGCAAGCAATGCACTTAATGAGTGGCTCGTCGCCTTGACATAAATCAAGAATGGTTTGCCCGATTTCGGTGCAACGAGTACGGGAGGTTTCGAGAGATATTCTTTGATACTCTCGAATGCCTTTTGACAGGCCTCGTCCCATACGAATGACACGCCCTTCTTTGTGAGCCTGGAGAACGGTTGGCATTTCCCCGAAAGGTTCGAGATAAATCGACGGATATAAGCCAATCGCCCTTGCAGTCCTCTGAGTTCTTTGAGGTTCCTCGGAGGTTGCAATTCATTGATCGCCTTCACTTTATCCGGATCAATGTGAATACCTTTGGTGGTGATGACGAATCCCAGGAATTTGCCACTGGACATTCCGAGGAAAGACTTGGTAGGGTTCATCTTCAACTGATGGGCCCGCATCAAGTCGAACATGGTCTTCAAGTCTTTGATGTGATCATTCTTATCACGACTTTTC
This sequence comes from Asparagus kiusianus, assembly GCA_022839385.1. Classification (NCBI taxonomy): domain Eukaryota; kingdom Viridiplantae; phylum Streptophyta; class Magnoliopsida; order Asparagales; family Asparagaceae; genus Asparagus; species Asparagus kiusianus. Next base: position 5,942 of record BQKN01057241.1, on the reverse strand, counting down.
ACGACCAGATCGTCCACGTAGCACTCAACCGTCTTTCGGAGATGTTCCTGAAAGATCTTCGACATAGCTCGCTGATATGTAGCTCCTGCATTCTTCAAGCCGAAGGGCATGACTGTGTAGCAGAATACGCCGAGAGGTGTTCTAAATGCAGTATGCTTCTCATCATCTGGATGCATCTTTATCTGGTTGTAACCAGAGAAACCATCCATAAAGGACATCCTCTCGAACCCACACGTGTTGTCGATGATAACATCCGTGATGGGTAGGGGAAAATCGTCTTTTGGACAGGCTGCATTGAGGTCCCTGAAGTCGATGCATATCCTGATCTTCCCGTTCTTCTTAAGAACCGGGACAATATTGGCAAGCCATTCGGGATGTTGCTCCTCTCGGATGAATCCCGAATCGATGAGCTTTTTAACCTCAGCTTCGATCGCTTCCATCATTTGCGGACGAAACCGTCGTTGTTGTTGTTTGACTGGTTTGACATCCGGCTTAATGTTGAGACGATGCACCGCTACATTTGGATCGAGACCTTGCATGTCTTCATAATTCCAGGCGAATACATCGATGTACTCCCGGATAAGAGAAATCAACTCCTCCTTCTCCTCAGGTAGGAGGCTGTCACTAATGAATATCGGCTTTGGATTCTCCTCGGTTCCCATATTCACCTGAACGACTTGGTCTTCGGTAGGAGGTTCTCTCTGCTCGAACCGATCGCCATACTGCATGTTTAAGTGATGGACCCACGGGTCTTCCCATGTCGGCATCTCATCATCTTCTTCTATTGTCGTTGGATCAACCGTGACCATATTCGACATTAGCTTTTTAAACACTTCACCAAGACTAGTGTCGGAATCCCAACCCGAAGAGTCGGAAGAATGCCCCTTGCTAGTCTTGTTAGCAATTTGGTCGATGATTTGCCAGCCACACTCATCATCTGATGAGACATAGCCTAGACCTCTTTTGTGGCGATAGTAATTATCGGGTTTTCCCTTCGGTACATAGGCCATCCGGGGTGGAACCCGTGGACCTCGACCAAAGAAAAGACCCTCTCCGATCTTGAAGTTATAGCCGTGCATTTCCATCATGTTGCGTGCTTTCGCATCGTATTTGGATAGATGACGGGCTGGTTTATCATCGTCGTCTTCCTCTTCCATGAAGTGGTCGGGTATCAGAGATGCTCTTCCTTTGCTGTAGACGACCTCCTTTCCACCCCCAATCCCAGCGGGGATGATGAGCGTTGTTCCGCAAGGGTCGTGTACCTGCTTCTTCGTCAAACAAAATGATTGAAGAGGCATATATAAATCAGGGTTAGCATAGAGTTCGTTGGTGATATCATCAAGACCCGTCGAGTACTCTAAATCATCGTTTATTGATAGTTCTTCGGCAAGTTACCAATTACAACTATCTTCCGATGATTCATCATCGTCAAGATTGATTACAATGGGTATAATGTCGTTTAAAACAAAACCGCCATCGTAATCAAGCCCTGGTTCGGTATCAGCTTCATCTCCACTGTCCGTCCCTTGGGCCGATGGTTCAGTATCGGATTCAGCGCCGTACAAAAGGGAATCGGTGAAATAATTCTCCAATCCCTTGAACGGTTGCTTATCCGCGACCACCGTCTTGACTTCATCATCTGTGCCTACATATTTGAGGCATTGATGTAGAGTTGACGGGACTATAAGGTTACTGTGGATCCAAGGTCGACCCAACAGTAAATTATAGGAAGTTTCCGCGTCAATCACATAGCAAGTGACTTCCAACCTCAAATCCCCAATCTGGCACTTAATTCGGATCTTCCCCAAGGGCCTAGACCCGCTGGTGTTGAATCCGTAAATTGTTGTGCCAGTAGACGCTAATTTGCTAGTCGGGACTCCGAGATGATGCATCAATCGGAATGGCATGATGCTAACAGCGGAACCCGGATCGACTTGGATCCGGTTGACAACGCTGGAGCCAATATGCCCGGTGAAGTACAAGGGCCTATCATGATTTGAATTTTTCGTCTGCATGTCTTCTTTGGTGAATGAGATGCAGGGGAAGTGATGCGCCGCCAGATTGCATTGCTGAACTGAAGACTCTGGCTCCTCGGAGAATGGTTTGATCCGAGTCAAAAAGGCTTCAGAATCGCCCAAGGCTTCCTGTAAGGCTTTCCTTGTATCTTTCGATAACCGCAGCAACTCGTATAGAGTTATCCTGGCCGGGATGTTGGCCAATTGCGCCATAATGTCGAAATGGGGCTGAGAGCTTGTATTCCCTGGTTTGTCTCGTCCAATTGGATGATTGAATCGAGACGGCCTCGGGTTCTGAACTTCTTGACGTAGAGGCTCTTTTCCCTTATCCTTTTGCGGGATTTTCTCTGTAGCTGCTGGTGTTGGGGGAATTGCTGCAATCCCTAGTTCTGCCAGCGTCTTGGAAGGTGGGGTTTTGGTACCCAACTGCTCGGTGGCATCTGGATACTTGAAGTGATATTCGTTCCCGCTTCGGGTTGCGAAAGCTTCCTGCTCGTCTTCAGAAAGCGGGAAGGTCGAGATTTTGTCATCATCCACCCCTGGTATGGCAGAAGCACCGTAGCATGATTTGCCCTTCCTCTTCGACTTCTTCTTGTTCTTTGTGGAAAAGGTCTCGGCCCACTGTTCATCTGCGATCAAGTCCGGATGAACCCACAAGATCTCGCCATTCGGGGCTGTGTGTGGCACAAGCCCTTTCTGACGCTGCTGGTGCGGATCATCATTCACCGTCTTCACCGCCGCTTTGATCACCGACTCGTGTTGGAACCAACTCGAGGGAACAGATCCAAAGCTAATGGACACGGTATTTGCACCCACCTTCTTCTCTTTGGGCTGCTTCATGGTGATGACCCCAACATCGATTAGGGCCTGAATTTTATCCTTGAGAGCGTAGCATACCTTTGTAGGATGGTGCACCGCTCGGTGGAATGCGCAGTATTTCGGATCGTTGACCCTCTTGGCATCTTCTTGATCCTGAATCGGCGGCAGCTTGATCTTGTTATTCTAGACCAAATACTTGAAGATACCGGGGATTTCATCCTCTTTGAACGAGTAGACTTTTGGGAACCTCGGCTCCCCAACCTTTTGCTTCTGGGGCTGTTGTTGCCACCTGGGTTGTTGAGGCGCCCTCTGTTGCTGCTGCTGCGGCTGCTGTGGATGTTGCGGCTGCTGCGGCTGTGCTTGTACTTCAAAGACTTGATTTGCGACCACCGCATTCGCATGCGCCTTCCCTTTACCCTTGGGGGTAAAATTTGGTTGCGGGGTATTGTTGGGAATTTGCCCTCTCTCCGCTTTCTTCCTCTTGAGGAATCGTTCAGCTCGCTCTCCTCTCATCTTCAAATCCTTCCAGGTTTTGGACGGCGCCATTCCCATGGCTTCGAGGATGTCGAGCGTAAGGTTGTTGTGGCAAGTCTCGAGGATGAAATCCTCGCTGACTGGATCCCTGCAATTCATAGCTTTGTTCCGGAATCTTTTCACGAAGTTTTCAACCGTCTCGCCGTTCTTTTGCTTTTCATCGAACAGCGTGCCGATTGAAACCTCGGTGTCATCATCAAAGAAATTTGTTAGGAACATATCCTCCATGTTGTCCCAGCCATTGATGCTTCCGGGCTTGAGACGGCGGTACCAATCGAAGGCAGCTCTGCGAAGAGTGCCGACGAATGACCGCACCATGAGGGGCTCATTTCCGGAAATGATTCCTAAATGAGACTTGAAGTAGATTAAATGCTGGGTAGGGGAACCCTTCCCATCAAACGGCGTAAAGTTAATCAAGTTAAACTTTGCCGGATATGGGATCAATTCCCACTCCCTTGGATAAGGACAGGGTATACCGGATCTTTTTACCTCTTGAGCGTTCATCAATGCATTGATTTTGCTCTCCAGGTCTTTCATCTTCTTGTCATCGCTCGTCTCGGCCTTTGAGTGGCTTCTGGGAGAGGCGACGTGGTCCTCCTTTGCATTATCTTCTGCGGGACCACCCCCATTATCAGTGTTGACAGGAGGGATATGGATATTATCCGCCTCTCGTTCATTCTCTTCCGGATTCGGAGTATTGCGACGACCGGGCTCTCCTTGGTGAACCGTCAATGCCGCGATTTGTTGGTCGTGCATCTCCCTCATCCGCTGCATGGCCATGTCCATTTCGAATTTGAAGCTCTCCTTCTGCTTGGCGAGGGCTTCTTCAAGTATCTTGGACACTTGTTCAGCACTGATCATGAGTGATTCGTAAGGTTGGCCCGCACTCGAGGACGTGTCATCGGATGCCACCGCCGAGCAGGAGTCCGAATCAGCCTCTGATTCTTCTTCTTCTAGGGAGAGTCCAATTGGCACCCTTTGGTAGTTCTTTTGGCCGCTGGTTCCGGGCCGCAACCGTGTCATGCACCGGGATATCTCGGCCAGCTGTTCTATGCTGAAGGGTTGTGCTGAATTTCCCCTGCCAGTCATGTTGACCGACACTCTTGAGTATTCGTTCTCTCGGCAGAGCGATTTCTTCTTGTGGAAATGCTTCGGCTTGGAGAGTCTCTCGAACACCGAGATTCTTTTTGGGGAACTGTCACAACGGCACTCTGACAGCACCGCCTTAATGATACTTGCGCATGGGCATCGAGGCTCCCTATCCTGCATACATCTCTTTCGGGATTTTCCAATACCACCAGCCCCATAGTACAACTCATCAGCTTTGTAGCTAGAGCAACCTACAGAGTGCTGGTGGGTGTTCCCCGGCACAACACGCTCATCCTCGGATGAGTGTGCTTCCCTTTGAGGATGAGATGGTTTGTTGGATTTTTCACAAGTGGCCCGTTCAGTTTTACGCTTTTGTGAGCGTATGAACTGAACGGGCTCTTTTGCTTCGACTCGCAACTCGGTGCGGTCGGTGATAGGGGCTTTCCCTTTGTCAATTTTCTTAGGGGGATTGATTCCACCCCCAGTCTGAATTTTAGTTTGGGGACCTTTCAATGGTCCCAGCCGTTCTTTGACGGGTATTCTTCCTCGGTTCTCCGGTAAGGGACCGAGGCGACTCGTCAAAGGAACCTGGGATCTTGAATGATCCTTTTTTTTACCTGGCCCTGTTGAGGATGTCGGTACAGGAGGAGCAGACTCTGGTTTGGCTGAACTTTGGGCGATAATTTTGCCCTTCTTGGTTTGAGGTGTTGGGCTTGTTTTGCGTACCCACACCAGTTTGCTTGTAGACGGTGTTTTGACCACCGTTCCTTGCTGCATCTCCTCTGCCTTCTTTAGGAGGAGTCGGGCGTGTGCAAGTAGAGCGCGGCGCTTCTTGATTCGCTCCTCGAGCGTGGAGCGGTTCCTCTTGACGCGGATCCACTCATTTGCTTCTGATTTGGAGGGGAGGTTGATTGCTTGCCGTTGCTCTTGTTGCTGCCTCGACTTCAAGTTCTCTGCATAGCGCACTCCATCTTTCGATTCCTTGGCCTTGGCGAGCTGTTGAGCGAGCCGTTGACGACGCCTTTGGAGCGCTCTCTTTGATGGAGTTGGAGCAGCATTACCTATCGCCTTTGTGGCGGTTGTGAGGGCCGGATCTACAGCCTTAACCACGCTGATCGACGCGGGGCCGTTGCGTGGTACGGGCGTAGTGGCAGCGATGGCGGAGTCTCGGATTGAGGAGTTGGAGATCCCGCGAGCCCTTTTGGGAGATGAGTTCTTCCTACGCCGTTGCGGAGAGGCGGATCTGGAGGAGGAGGAGGAGAGGTACTCTTCGAACTTCTTCTGATCGAACTCGTATTCGATCTCTTCATTCACCCGGATCTTGAAGGCCGGTTGTGTCACTCCGATCTTGGCAGCGTGATCGGTGGCTCCCACTGTGGTCGCCAGCTTGTTTCCGGTAAAAGTTGCTGTTTTCATTACTGTGGTATCTGTTACAACCTCAATCGTTACAACAGAGTTTAAATGAAAACAAAAGATATTACAACT
>BQKN01057240.1:51263-73336 GCA_022839385.1 Asparagus kiusianus | reverse complement strand
TTTGGCCCAATTCTCAACAGCTACTGGGCAAATATTTCTATCACGAATAATAATTCCAAGATATCATGAAAATTCTGGCTCAATAGCTCTATTCTGATAAAAAGTAATGATCTTTTTATCCCCATGTGACAAATTATTCAACTTTAGACACTTATTATTACCATGAGGTGGATTTTTCTTCTTATGAGAATTATCAGCTGCATACATCATATCATATGTTAGAAACAAGATATAGGTAAAAAGAAATTGATAAAAATATTACTTCTTGTAATTAACAAAGAATATACCTTCTTGTCGAGATTCATTTAGTATTACATCATCACTTTGCACTCGATGATTATTTGATTCTGCAAAAAATTAGGCAATTATTAATCCAATCATAAAAAATAAATTGAAATATAAAAAAGAAATAATAATAAATTTTAAGTCTCATTAACCTGCAGAATCATCATTCTCTTCATTGTTAGTATTTGCACTTCTCCTATGATTTTGTGCAAAATTCTCCTCTTCAAAGTTTTCTGAATCAGCACTAAAATTTGTACCCATATTTTGATCTTGTATTGGATTTTGAATATTCAAGTTCTTGTCATGACAAGTACGGAGTTGTTCCCTTCTTAATGAATTTTCTGCAAGTGCTTGAAGTCGCTTCCTAATTAATGACCTAGGTGTTAGAAATTGTGCCCTTTTGCTTTTGGAAGTGACTTCTTGAGTTTTCATTTTTCTGCTATAAATAGGAATTTAAGTATCATACACTATGTATAAAACAAATGTCAAAAGAGAAATGAATAAAAGAAAAAGAAATCCCTAAGGACAAGCATAATAATAAATACATAATACACTAATGTAGAAGCACTTGCTGCAATGTCAAAGCCACATCCAAAATATGAAGAAAAGAACATCATATGTCTAAAAAAGGAATAGTTATAGTGAAGATACAACTTAAAATTTATCTCAATAACACAATATCATTTGTGTTCTATTCTTTAATTAAAGTGTTCTAATTCTCTGCTTGAGTCTTTTTCCTCTTTTTTTAAAGTTGAGACCGAATTTACAATAATTGGATCAATATCACTCCTTCTCAAATTGATATAATCATCTTCCAATGATATTGATGCAATAGCCTGAGCATCAAATGATTCATCTTGCAAATAAGCTTCAACTCCATCGTCTGTTATCCCACAATCATCTGTATCTGGTGGCATATCATAGGAATCACGGGGTTGTGCTTTAAGAACTACATGCCAACCTTCATTGGCAATATCCTCAACATAAAAAACTTGTGATGCTTGGTCAGCAAGTATAAAGTGGTCATTCATCTTTAGCAAGTGTCGGCAGTTAATACTGATAAATCCATATTTGTCTTCTTTCAAAGCGGTCCCTTTTTCTTTTCCGTGCACATCCCACCATTTACAACGAAATAGAACAACCTTTCTTCTACCAGGATACTCTAATTCGACAACTTCAACCAAAGCACCATAATAATCTATATCTCCACCATCACCAGCATCACCTACAACTGCAACCCCACTACTTTGAGTTGACAAACAATTATCTCGACTTTCTGTATGAAATCGATGTCCATTTATGACAAATCCAGTAAAACATATTTAACAATCTTACTTGGACCACGAGATAGTGAAAGTAAGTCATCATCTTCTCGATAACTCTGATAAACCTAAACAAAACCAAAATATGATCAAGTCATGGAACATGTAATAAAATGAACCAATCAAGATATTTAAAAAATAAGGCAAGATATGTACGTACTAGAGCTTGGAACCACTCGATAAAGTTCTTATCCCAATCTTTATCATCATAGTGATTTGTCGGTTCTCTCACGAATTCATTATAGTCCCTACATTAAAATATCATAAATATGATTAACGTTGACTAACTATAGTAAATTTATCAGTAGAATCTTAAACTTTAGTGACTTACTCAATGTGTGGTTGCACTTCATCACAGTTCTTTAGAACATAAATATGAGCTTGCAACCACTCACGTTCATTAAGGTAGCGGGTGGTGGCAGCACCTAATGCCCGCCCACGATGTCTGAAAATAGATAGTTGTGCTTCATTACATTCTCTATTGTCATCTTCATAATTTCTTTCAAGGCGATTAAACTTTGTCTCGAAGCCTTTTAGATATCTTGAGCAAAAAGTCATGCATTCATCTGCTATATATCCTTCAGCAATTGACCCTTCTGGACGTGCCCTATTTCTGATATATGACTTATAAGTATAAAGCTGATGCTCCACTGGGTACATCCATCGAAATCGAACAGGCCCTCCAAGTATGGCTTCAGATGCTAAATGAACTACTAAATGCAGCATAACATCAAAAATTGAAGGTGGAAAAATCTTCTCAAGCTTACATAACGTAAGTGGAATCTGCTCATCAATTTGCTTAAGTTTATCCACCCTTAATGTCTTGGCACATAATATAGTGAAGAATATGGAAAGTTCAATAATTGGTTCACACACTTTTGCAGGAAGAAGGCCACGAATCGATACAGGAATCAAGCGCTGCAAAAGAACGTGACAGTCATGACTCTTTAACCCCAAAATCTTACGCTCTTTAAGGTTTACACATTGAGAAATATTGGATGAAAATCCATCTGGAACTTTTAACTCCTTTAGAAATCGACAAAATTTGCTTTGCTCTTCTTGGGATAAAGTATAACAAGCTGCTGGCATCACAAGTTTATCTCCTCTCTGGATTGGATGTAACTCCGGTTTTAAACTCATTGCTTGTAAATCGAGACGGGCTTTGATATTATCCTTTGTCTTTCCTTTAATGTTCATGATTGTTCCCAGCAGACTATCACAAATATTCTTCTCAATATGCATGACATCTAAATTATGTCGCAATAAGAGAGTTCTCCAATATGGCAAATAAAAAAAAAATACTTTTTTTATTCTAATTATCTCCTCGTCTTTCGTGTGATATTTTAATTTTCTTCTCTGGATGATTGGTCAAGGTGATCCCTATAAGATCTTCCACCTGCTTAAGGATGTCATCTCCGGTCAGCTTCGGCGCTGCATACCCTCTCTCCCTAGTGCCATCAAATGATTTCTTATCCTTTCTCCAACTGTGATTTTCATCAAGATAGCGACGATGCCCCCATATAGCTCTGCTTGCCTCCATATTTTAACCTGATAGAGTGAGTGTGCTTATTACAACAAGGACATGCTAATTTCCCCTTAGTGCTCCATCCAGATAAATTTGCATAAGCAGGAAAATAATTAATAGTCCAAATTAGTGCTGCACGTAAAATGAAATTCTGTCTCAGAGATACATCATATGTTCGAACGCCTGAGGCCCACAACTCCTTTAGTTCTTCTATCAATGGTTGTAAGTAGGTGTCAATAGCATCTCCAGGACCAGTTAGACCAGGAATGAGCATAGATAAAATAAAATTGGATTGCTTCATGCACATCCATGGTGGTAAGTTACATGGTACAAGTAAAACGGGCCATATGCTATAAGAAACTTTTGAATTTGTGAAAGGCTGGAAACCATCACTTGCAAGACCGAGCCTAACATTTCGGGGCTCTTCGGCAAAGCTTTCATGTAGCTCATTAAAGTTTTTCCAAGCCTTAGAGTCAGCTGGATGCCTCATCACTCCGTCCTCAACTTGTCTTTCATGGTGCCATCTCATATCAGAAGCTGTCTTCGAAGACATGTAAAGCCTTTGCAATCGTGGCTTAAGAGGAAAATATCGCAATGTCTTTTGTGGTATTTTTTTACCATTTGCCTTTCGCTTGATCTCTTTTCCATGTTTATCAAGTTTCCATCTAGAAGCACCACATCTCTGACACATATCAAGACCTTCTTCATTTTTCCAAAACAGCATGCAAGAGAATGGACACGAATCAATTTTTTCATATGATAGGCCAAGGTCTCGGATTAATTTTTTGGCCTCGTCATACGAATTAGGCAGTGTTGATTCCCCTGGCAATAGCTCCTCATTCAAAAACTGGAGCAACATTGAGAATGATTTATTACTCCACCTATTTAGGCTCTTTATGTGAAGTAGTTTCACTAAAGCAGATAACTTTGAACATTTAGAGCCTTCATACAAAGGTTTGTCGGAGTCACCTAAAAGACTGTAGAATTGCTTTGCATGTCCATCTGGTTCCTGCTCAAGAATATCCTGACTCGACGTGGCATCAGGTGCAACAACGCCAGTTGAATTATGAAATAAATCTCCAATCATTTCTTGCATTTCATCGTCACTCTGGCTTTCTTCTATCATTTCTTCTTGTTCTTCATCAAACTCCGAAATGGACTCACCCTGTCTTTCGCCGTGATGACACCAAAATCTGTAGTTTTTAATAATTCCATGAATAATCAAGTGGGTCTTTACCGACTCACGATTACCAGACTTCACATTGCTGCATTTAACACATAGACATCGAATTTCAAAGTCTTCATCCTTTTCATTAAAACTACCCAACAACTTCTCATATGCATAGTCTAAAAACTGATCAACCCCTTCTTTATATTTTGGATCAAGTCTATCATCATCTACTAGGTCCATCCAATCTTTATTCGGCGCCATTTCAAGCAATGTACTAAAATTTCCTGAAAAATATTTCAACCTCTTCAAAAACTAAACACAAATAAATGCTTAATTTTATGTAGATTATAACTCATATGTTCAGATATATGGTCATTCTAATGCAAAGAAGTTAACCTATATATGGTGTCATTCAGAAAGTATTTATTTATGCAATTATAGGGTCAATTTAAAGGCAAAAATACTACCATATAACAAATTAGTAAATAGAACAAATTAGTAAAAAAACTCATTTTCCTTTCAAAGCACATGTGACATAGGAACTATGATTATAACTAACAAAATGACTTGTTAATGGAAAGTGGTATGTCCAAGCTTGACAAGTACGTCTGAATAGCTAAAGAAATAATCATTTAAAATTCATTTAACTTAAGTAAATACCACACATTTATAGGGTATATAATTGCAACATGTATAGGGTATATAATTGCAACACGTATAGGGTACTTTAAGCCAATATAATTGCAACATGTATATAATGATGGTCAACTGGTCTCTTCACTAATTTTGGTCGTTAAATACCAGATTTCTTGTAGCGATGAACATTTGAGTGAGCAGTCAAAAGAGCGGGGATTGAGTAAGGATGTGGACAACACGTGAAAGTGGATATGTAGACGGAGTACGTGAATAATAGAAATATCATAGTTTTAAGAATAAAGAACTTTTGAATACTATCTTGTCTACCATTGGAATTCTCCAAATCTAGATAATGATCATGATGATCAATGCTTGTCAATTTGTTCCAATAATTTCCTTAAGCAATTACTTATCGGTGGGATTGGTATAAGTTTTTAAACAACCATATAAATATTTTTTGATGAAAAGAATAGAATCAAAACTTATTTGCAAAATCATAAATGTTTTTGGCTTTAATTGTTACAAGGGGGTACTTAAGTGCAAAGTAGTTTAAACTATAAGGTCTGTACTAAAATCAAACAATAATTGCAAAAGTTACCGTCGAGCCGCGCGATGGAGGAAGAGTTCTCGACGACGGCGAAGAGTTCTCGACGACGACGGCGCAGGGGTGGCGACGGCGCTGGGGCGGTGTTGTGGCGTTGCTCGACGACGACAAGATCTGCAGATGAACTGAAGACCTACGACGATAGTCAACTCGAGACCACGACAAGATATCGATGACGAACTGGTGTTGACGACGGGGAGCTCGAGATGACGCCGACTATCACCGACGAACTGGAGTCGACGAACAGGTGTTGACGACGCCGACTCTCGAGACGGCGCTCGATGAGTAATGATGATGACGACGATGAATAGTGGTGGAGCGGACGACGACGAGGAGCGCGCGGACGACAACGAGGAGCAGACGAAGACCGGAGATGGAGACGACGACGACGTGGGGGAGCGGATGACGTGTAGGAGGACCACGACGAGATATACAGGAGGCGGCGGTTTTTGTAACTAGGGTTTATTTATTATATATAGCTGCGGTTGATTAAATAATAATTAGGAGTCTCAATAATTCCGTTTGTTAATAGGAATAGGTTAATTCTAGATCATTTTGTAGTTTATTAATTTGGGTTTTAGTTGGGGCTTCGGGTTTGGTTATGGGATTTGTTAATAGCAATAGGTTAATTTCAGTCCAATTATGATTAGGAGTCTCATCAACGAAGGTAATGGACCCCTTCATTTTTAAGGAGACCCAATAACGACGGTAGTAGGATCAAATCAACGAAGGGATTAGAAATCCGTTATCCCATATCACATTATTTCTCTATTATTTGAAATCACTCCACGAAGGGTTTAAAACCCGTCGTTATTATATACTCATTAATGACGGTCAACTGGTCCCTTCACTAATTTTGGTTGTTAAATATCAGATTTCTTGTAGTGAGATCTGTTGGCTCCTAATCTCTTAACTTTGGTCTGTTTTCCCTTGATATATTCAACACATATGTCGAAGACCGAAAAATCAAGGGAATCCAAAATGTCATCAGACACAAGACGCTCAACTCTACCTTTTGAGATATGACCCAAGCGCTTATGCCACAATGACGCCGAATTTTCCTTATTTAATTTACGCTTAGTACCACGCGATTCCGCATGCAAAGTTTCATTATAAGAAACAATTGTATCAAGCAACTATAGGTTATCATAAGTACTCAAATAACCGATTCCCACAACATTTAAATTAAAAGATAAACTGAATTGATTGTTTCCAAATGAACAAGAATAACCTGATTTGTCCAATACAGAAACTGAAATCAAATTTCGTCTAAAAGACGGTACTACAAAAGTATCTTTTAAGTCCAAATAAGAACCAGTTCCTAATAGCAACCTAAAATGCCCAATTGTTTCCACATCTACCGATTGACCGTCGCCCACAAAGATGTGTTTTTCAACATCACTTGGCTTTCGGTAGCTCAGACAACCCTGCATAGAAACACTTATGTGAGTAGTAGCACCAGAGTCTAACCACCAAGTGTTTCTAGGTACTGAAGCTAAATTAACCTCAGATCAGACCAAAGTAAGGAACGTACCCTTATTATCACGCCAGACGTGATATTTTGTACAGTCCTTCTTTACATGTCCAGGCTTCTTACAGAAAAAACAACCCTGATTATCCTTATGTTGTTTCTTCTAAACTGGACCCTTAGCAGCTTTATTATCATTCTTTCTTTTCTTGCCCTTATCCTTAGAGGCATAGGCCAAATGAGCACTTTCTGTCTTATCTTGCTTCAACCAGTCTTCTTCTTGCACACAGTATGAAATGAGCTCATTTAGAGTCCATTTCTCCTTTTGGCAGTTATAACTGACCTTAAACTGATTGAATTGTATAGGAAGAGACAGCAGAACCAGATGCACTAATAACTCATCACAAAGATCGAGTTTAAGTGCCTTAAGCTTTGAAGCAATATGAGACATTTCCATAATGTACTCCCTTATATTTCCTTTGCCCTTATACTTCATCGAAATCAAGCGAGCTAAAAGCGTGCTTGTTTCTACCTTATCGTTTTTCGCAAAACGCTTCTCAATTTCGACAAGGAAATCTTTAGCCTTAGTAATCCCTTCGGATTCTATGCCTCTGAAGGCTTCCGGAACGCCGTGCTTAATGATCATAAGACTCATGCGATTTGAACGCTCCCACTTCTCATATTCCTTCTTTGCATCAGGAGTGCTATCCGTATTGAGAGGTTGGGGTTGTTCAATTCTTAATGCATAGTCAAGATCCATGCAGCCAAGAACAATTAATATGTTCTCTTTCCAAACCTTGAAGTTTGACCCATTTAGCATGGGAATTGAGTTGATGTTAGCAGAAATTATTGCAGCAGATGCATTAGCTGAAATAAAATAAAAGATGCTCACATCAATAACCATATTTAGTAATTAATAAAATTCAAATAATGACAAATCCCATCTTAAGATATCTGGCATAATATTAATATCAAGTCTTTGGACAGTAATATTAACTTGTAAGTGATACCTTGTTGCAATGATCAAACACTGACAATAACTCATGTCAAATAATGAAACTATCTTTGGATCGATTCATTATTCACATGTAAACCTTATAATTGTCACACGTTTATCACCGCAGATGTGTATACAGTCTAAATAAATATTAAACTTCCTTTAGGCCGATTAAATATTTACACGAAAGCATACACACAAACATCTCACATTCCTCATGAACAATTTACACAAGAGATGTTACTTTGACAACTTCTTATTTCAATTAAACATTTGGAGTGAGAGACCACCTTAATACCTTAGTGTCATAATATTTGAATCAAATAATTGATTAGCTACCAAATTAGATTTAAATTAAAAATTTAATTTAAATCAACTGAATTTCCAAAACTTAATTGGGGTCTCATAGCTTAATTAGGGCCCATAACTTAATTAAATAAATTAAGTATACCAAAGTGGACCCATAAAAAGCCGAGGCTTAACCATAGTGAACACGAAGTTTGCTTGACTTCGAACGCGAGGTTCGACTGTATTGAGTACGAGACTCACTTAAGCACGAACATGAGGTTCGTCTGAACGAACGCGAGGTTCGTTTGATAAAAGAACGCGAGGTTCGATTTGAGAACGAACGCGAGGTTCGTTTGAATCGAGCGCGAGGCTCGCCTGAGAACGAACGCGAGGTTCGACTTAAATTGAGGGCGAGGCTCACCTGAGAACGAACGCGAGGTTCGACTTAAATTGAGTGCGAGGCTCACCTTAGACCTGAGCGCGAGACTCACCTTAGTACGAACGCGAAGTTCGTTGAGTGCGAGGCTCACCTTAGATCTGAGCGCGAGGCTCAACTTGAACTGAGCGCGAGGCTCACCTTAGAACGAACGCGAAGTTCGTTGAGCGCAAGGCTCACCTTAGGAACGAACACGAGGTTCGTTAAAATTGAGAACGAACGCGAGGTTCGTTAAACTTGAGCGCGGGGCTCACCTGAGTTGAGCGCGAGGCTCACATGAGAACGAACGCAAAGTTCGTTAAATTGAGCGCGATGCTCACCTTACACCAAACGCGAAGTTCGGTCCTTAATTTTCGCCACGATTTAATCGCACGAACCCTTAGGGTTTCAAACTGAAACCGCCGCCGCCATTGCTCCTGCACCCAAAGGTTGAAACCCTAGGGTTTCCTGATGCAGCCGTCACCACCGTCGGAGTCGACGGTGAGGCCGCTAGCGAACCTTCGCCGGCGAGGAGCACGGGACCAAAGATCAAACCCAAAAATTTTCTTGATCCATATCCAAAAAAGCAAAGAAAAAATCCAAAAAATCCCAAAAGTTACTGTTTATCCGGGAAAAAAACTTTACTGTTCATCCGAAAAAATTCCGTTACTGTTCATCCGAACATTACTGTTCATCCAAGAACAGATCTTAATCCAAAAAACAAAGATTTTAAGATCAAAAAACCCAATTTTAATCTTAATCTCTTAGAACAAATCAATGAGGCTCTGATACCACTTGTTAGATCTAGAACTTGAGATCTTAAAACCATATAGCCATGATTAATTCAAAGAGATTAAAAGAAACATAAAAGAGCGGAAGCTTATACCTGAATCCATTGATTGATTTTGATTTTGGGTTTTGGATCTTCTAACCTTAGGGTTTTCTCTTTTGGCCGAATTTCTCTCTTAGATGGGGTGAAGAGAATTAGAGAAAATTGTAACCCTAGATTAGGGACCAAAACCCCTTTTTTATAGGTGTTGTACTTTTGTAATTTGGTCCCTCAACAAATTACAATTACAACCTGGTATCTGTACATATATCCCCATGACTTATTTAAATACCTATTAACCCAACTTAATTGATCATTTTAGTAGGTTATCCTGAAAAGATAGCAATACACATTGATTAATCATATGTGCCCACAATTAGATTTATTAGATTAAATCCAACAATCCATTCGCCCACTGGTAGTACTAATAGAATATGAACATCAAATTTGTTATTATGTGAAAAAATTAACATCTATAATCATATGCGAGTACATTCTCATACTGAAAGAATAAAAAAGAGTGACCAATTCCAATTGGAGATGGGGCCAGTACCTAGCTAGTAGTTTAAGTTTTTTTTTCTTTATTTTTTTGGGTTAAGACTTAAGAATGATTCTTAGTAGGGGTGCACTCGGTCTGGATACGGTTCGGATATGATGCTTACCATATCCATATCTCCTTACCCATCTCGGACACGGATACAGATATACATCGGTAAGAAAAATTCATAACCATATCCGCTAAAATCGGATACGGTTACGGATATACATGCATGCAGATATATGAGAGGATATGCATGCGGATATGAAACGGATATGAGAAAACTAGATAGTATGAAGAAAAACATAGTTCATATGATACAAAAAAATTCGTTAATATGTTAATTATAATTGAAAAGTTAAGATTAGACATCCTGATCATCTCACAAATCTATAATCTAAGAATCGAAACTATCGTAAGAGTAGGACTAATATGTATTCGAATATTTCAGATACGCATACAGATATTTCACTACAAAACCATATCCGTAGCCATATCCTATCGATTATAGATTTGAGTAACCGGCCATATCCGTATCATAACGAATACGGTCACAGATATTTCCTCGGATACGGATTCAGTTTAGCACCCCTAATTCTTAGCCTCTACTTATGGTCCGGGCACAATTTCTTAGTAAACTTAAACAGCTCCCTAATCTTATTAAACTTCAAAACCTTGACTAGATACAGCTCCCTAATCTTATTTAACTTGAAACTACTACAGTACGCATGTGATCCTTGACTAGAAACAGCTCCCAAATCTTATTAAACTTGAAGCTGCTTCAGTACTCACGTGATTTTTGGCCCCCGTGTCTTCTACTTTCACTTTCATTATCCCTTAACTTATCTCTATATATAGTATCCACTCTCACCTCATCTCATTGCAAACCAAAATCTGAGCACAATGAAGCCCACTGCTTTAGCATTCCTCACTTTGGCCCTGCTTCTTGCTTCCTCGCCGGAAGTAGCTCCTTCTGCACTTCCAAGACCTCTGTTGGAGGACAGTAAGTGGCATTCCTCATCTTTTTTTTTTATTAATCCGTCTCATTTCTTTCCACGGTTTCATTTGGTCTCCGTATATGTGCAGTACTGATGATGACGACTGACTCAGCGCTCACAGATGCTACTACTGGACACCCCTGCACGCCACCGGAGGAATGCTGCGTCTTTCTCACTACTCCGGAAGATTGCAGGCTTTGTGCCGTTGTCTGTCCTTGATGGTTAAACATGTAGAATTACGTCGTTGGTTTTGTTTTGGGCTTCAGTTAATTAATGTGTAGTAGTAGGAAGTACTGGTAATTTTGGATTATTATTATGAATAAAGAGCCCATGCATGATGTTGTTAGTAATTTGTTGGTTTGGTAAGATGTTAAATTGTGAAGTCACTGGTTTTACGTAGGGTTTGCCTCGCAAAAGAAAATTCGGAGTACAAGTTTTAACATAACATTTCACACGTGAGTAAGGTGTAAGTGTTGCAGAGAGAGGTAGGCGCAAATTTTGTTTTTCACGTCTTACCGTTCGTAAGGCTCAGAACACCCGCTTGCATGTTTACTCTTACTTTTTGAAAAATTTCTCAATAACCCAAAATATAAGACCAATAGGGGGACAAGTGAGGTGTCCCCCTCCTATTAGATAATAAGTTGGCCATCATTAATGATGGCCAACTCATTATCCAATAGGAGGGGGACACCTCACTTGTCCCCCTTATTGGTCTCATATTTTGGGTCCCTGTAGCAAAGCTCTTAATTTTTTTTCAGGAGTAACGTGGAAAAATGGGAGCACTCTATTGACCTAGTTCATAATACTAAATATTCACTAAGAAAGAATCGTCTTTCTATAAAGTGCACAAATCACGAAGTTCCATAGTTTAGTTCTAAATATTTTGCTATCTTAAGTATATAGAAATATCGGCTAAATATCCATATTGGTATTTTAATTCCACCCCAATTTCCAACAAGGTATTTTAAATAGGCAAACCCGCTTTAAGACATTTTAATTGATCCAACTAATCAATGAGGCATGTTTTCTTGTCGGCGGGCAAATTTTCGACGAGATCTTGTCACGTGCATGGCACGTGATGTCTCAAAACTCATTTTTAGCAGCGACGACGGCAACAATCTCGTCATATTCAGCCCAAAGTAGGATAAAATAACGGTTATGACGCCGCCTGAGATTGCTAACCCCATCGAATCGGCTGAATATGACGAGATTGTTACCGTCGCCGCTGCTAAAAACGATTTTTGAGACATCATGTGCCATGCACGTGACGAGATCTCACCGAAAATTTGCCCGCCGATGAGAAACCATGCCTTATTGGTTAGTTGGATCAATTAAAATGTCTTAAAACGGGTTTGCCTATTTAAAATACCTTGTTGGAAATTAGGGTGGAATTAAAATACCAATATGGGTATTTAGCCTAGAAATATCTGAAATCAATGCTTATTATAGTTTTCATTTGACAAAAGCTAATGTTGGACCCATTTTACTCTAAATTACTCCAAAAGTAGAGTTTTTGGGAGAAAAGAGTGTTGCGCGCAGCGAAAATTTCGGCAGCACTTCGGCAGCACAACAAGAGAGTCAGGTCGCAATAAGAATTCTTGCTTCTCAAAGGAAATAAGAATCTGAAGCCTATATCCTATCAAAGTAGGATATTAGCTCTTCCTCTCGTCAGCTCTAGGACTGCGCGTCGAGGGAACCTAAAAAGCTATTACAAATCACACAAAAGCGATACAACCAATTTTTACGTGGTTCGGCAAATTGCCTACGTCCACGGGGCAAGGAGGGGGGAGATCTACTAATAGAGGGAGAGAATACAACTAGGGTTTACAATCACTCACAAACTAAACCCTCAAACAAACTCTCAAATCCCTCACACTATCTCTCTACAAAAGGATGCAAAATAAAAAAAACTAAAAGAAAAGCCTCTTCTTTTCTTTTCAACTGTAGCTGCAAACCAAAACAATTTCCTGCAGCTGAAACCTTGCACCCTTTATTTTTCAAGCCTCAGCCGAAAAATCAGCCTTGCACTACTCTCCCCAGCCGCAAAACACACCAATCAAATCTCCTGCTCACCTAAACCCTAGGCTAAAAGAGAATATATAGGCTCATAAATAATCGGGTGGGCCTGTAGCAAATCGTGGGCATTCGTGTCCACTCACGCGGTTGTGAAACCGCGTCCACTGCCCCCACATTCACAAAGAGAGTATATTTTTTGGACAAATGTTTAAAACCAACCCTTTTGAAACTTTATTTTCAAAAATTTACTTATTTGAGGTTTATTTAACATTTTCGACATAGTTTCAGCCAAACTGGGTCAAAAATGCTAAATAAGTCACAAAAACTTCACTGGATTTATAATCATGCTGTGAAGTTTAGTGCTTAATCAGAGATAAACAAAAAATCACTAAACTAAATCCTGATTAATTAAGTGCTAAACTTCACGGGATTCTAAATTCCATGAAGTTTTCGTAACTTCTTTAGCATTATCGACCTAGATTTAGCTAGCTGGTTGAAAATAGGTAGAAAATGCTAAATAAATCTCAAATAGGTCAATGTTTAAAAATAAATCTACAAAAGGATTGGTTTTGATAATTTGTCCTATATATTTTTTACTGTATTGATGTACTTATATACAAAAGTAGGATAATTCTAGTATGCCAGGCAATATGGGAGTAAGAGATCACAAATCTAAGGCCGATCATCCGATTTTTCTCACTTTTCCATAATTTCCAAATAGAAAATGCATAAACCCATGTTCTCATAACATGATATTTATTGATAAGTTCTCACTTAGTCATGATGATCATAATCCATAACAACAACAGATTTTGATACTGTTGCCAATTACGATCACCATCCACAGTCGGTCTTACACTGAAGGCAATAGCAACGATCATTAGGAGAATATCCTTTGCTCGCCCAGCAACATTTTTTTGGGGAGGGACAGTAACCAGGGCACGCTGCATTATTTACATAAAAAAAGGGGATAATTAGCTCTAGATAGCATGAGAAAATAAGCGTAAGTTTCACAAAAAAATGCCCCTAGCTCTTGGCCTATTTTAAGCCAGACTAACTTTTAAAAATCACTTTTAACCATAAAATTTTTTTGGGATTAAAAAAACACAATTAGTTTTGAAGTTTTGTCAATGTCCCCCGAAATATCGTAAGGCCCATTTTTTCATTTGCCCAAATTTTCATATGTGGGTGGGGGTACGTTGAAAAAACATATAAACCATAGGGAGGTTTTGTGACAACCCCGTAGGGGGTCAAGTAATATTATAAAAGGAGAATAATATATACCATTGTCATAAAAGAGGATTCCTTCATACAGACTCAATCTTCACTGAGCGAATAAAGGAGGAGAGAGAAATAATCATAATTATAATTGGATCACGGGATTAAACCACATCATTGCATATAAGATTGTTCCCTAATGTGATATATGACACCCATTAATCTCTTACAAAAGTTAAGAGATTATCTCTAATGATCTTTTTTTACATTTCATTATTATTATTATTATTTGGTTTGGGGTTTTCAACATTTCTGCATTTTTCCTCATTTTGGAAAAAGAGTCCACTGATAATTGTGACAAAAATATATACACACTACTTCTAGTTTTTTTAATATTGACAAGTGAGAAATCAAATCTTGCTACCAATTTGAGAACAACGCAGCAGACTTTTTACCTTGATCTTTCACCTTTTAGTAGAAAAATAGTACAAAAATGCAATAAAAATCACTCGGTTGAAAAAAAAGTCATTTGAAACTCTCAGTAAATTATTTAGCTGGCTTTTCCCCCTCCAATCCTCTAAAATTGAACAAATCAAAAAGAAAGAAAAGTCCACAAACAAAGGGGAAAAGTTGTAATGTTAAGTTAATAGAGCAGAAATCAAGAAACAATACTTACGTTTATCCATAGTTGCTTCCTCGGCTTGCACAGGGGGTCCTCTCACCGAAAGAACAACTTCGACCAACATTAAGGAGAATAGGAGCACAATGAGAAGAGGAATTACTTTCATGGCTCTTAGATTTTGTTGAGAGATTTGAGATTTAGAGGATGAGTTGTAGCCGCTCCACTGTTCCTGTAAACATTATTTATAGTATGAGTAGTGTATCTTTGGATAGTAAGTGAATCCTAAGGGGATGAATTCTAATTAATGAATATTAAATGAATGCTTTGTGAGTTGTATCATGCACATGGGGTTAGGCGTGTGGGCCGGGTCGACCTGAGGGCTGACCTAGCCCAGCTCGCCATAGGTTACGACCTGGCCCGTCTTGTAGTGGGCCAGGCATAATCTAGCCCATGATATATCCCAGTCACGTGTCGAACTGGGTCCAGCCCTAAACCCGAGGTCAGAGAAGTAGGCCTCGGCCTATGCTGACCCGACCCACACCCAATCCGGCCCAACCCGACCCTCGACGGCCCATGATATATTTTTTGGTCAAACTAGTTGTTCCTTTAGCCCTTTGAGTTTACAACTAGCTTGCAACAAATCCAACATGACATAGGTCTTTGGCTCGTGAGCCTTTTGGCCCATTGAGAAGCAAAGCAGCAATCTTTTGTTGTCCACTTGGAAGGATTAAAAAGTTTAATATAAAGTTTAAAATATTTTAATATAAGTTTTAATTATTAAAAAATAAATTAGAAATAATTTTATAATTATAAATACAACTTTAATATAATTTAAAAGTTAAAAAAGTTGAATAAAAACCTATGGACCGGCCCATGACCCACAGGCCATGGGCCAGGTCAGAACCGGCCCTAAAGGCAATAAAAAGTGCATTTATCACAAAATCAAAAGCTTGACCGAAGGACCTCGCCTGCGTGCTCAAAGCTTGTTTTGCTTGCTCGCCTACGTCAAAATGGCTGAGCAGAGCTCGTCTGATTGCTTGACTCGCCCGCACGAGTCAAGCTCGCCTGATTGCCTGACTCGGCCACACAAGCCAAGCTCGCCTGATTGCCTGACTCGGCCGCACGAGTCAAGCTTGCCTACAGACTTGACTCGCCCGCATAAGTCAAGCTCGCTTGATTGCCTGACTTGCCCGCACAAGTCAAGCTCGCCTGATTGCCTAACTCGCCTGCATGAGTCAAGCTCGCCTGATTGCTTGACTCGCCTGCACGAGTCAAGCTCGCCTACAGACTTGACTCGCCCGCACGAGTCAAGCTCTTATATGAGTTTACATTAACATAGTGAGTTGGTAAACTCTATAGAATTGCATAGGTATGAGACATGTGGATGCTATGCTACCTACTAGCCTTGTTGCACGGTTCAGAGGGCGCAAATGTGTCATCCAAAATATTCTTACCGCTTGTACACCAAACAAACTGTTCACCTACATTTTTGCTAGGTGGGAGGGGTCGGCAAATGACTATAAAATCCTTCAAGATGTTTTGTCTAGACCACAACCATATGGCTTACAATCTATAATGGTAACATTCTCGTTAACTCCTCAAATTAATTACCCAATTGTCTAATATTCCTCACTAATAATTACACGACCATATCTCATAAAAAAAATATGTGTAAGGACCATGAATTTTTATACTAGTTAAAATATTTTTCTGGTATTTTAAAATAATTAATTATTATTTTTAAAAGAGTATTTGAATTTTTCTTGATTTTCTAGAATTTTCTAAGATTTAAAAACCAAATTTTATATTTATTTAAATGGTTTTAATATTTATAAATTTATTTCGTGAAGTAAAATTTTTTAGAATTAATTTGTTGTGTTATTGGTACTATTATGTAATATTTTAAATAAAATGTTGTACTATTAATATTATTACAAATTATTTCCTATAATATGTTGTATTATTAATTATGTATTATTTGTATAATTTACTGTATTATTTCTACTGTTACATATTATCTGTCGTATTAGTATAACTAGTACGTTTTATTGTATACGTAATTGTCCCATAATTATTTAATTTTAAATTTAAGTAGAAATATTTTTTATTATTAATTATTCATGTTTAATTGTACAATATGCATATATTTCGACTATTTCGAATCAACTATTGTATTAGCACAACATGTACGTTTTTATTTGTATATAAATATTATGTAATTAGTTTAATTTTTAAATACCCTTAACTATTTTATTTTAATTATTTTTGTTTAATTTAACCCAAACCCTAATTTTACCTTTATGTATATATATATGTGTGTTATGAGTTTCTCTCTCTTCCTCTCTTCTTTCACAACGCAGCCGCCTCTCTCTACTGTTCATCTTCCCCAACGTAGCCGCCACCCCCTTCTCGAGCTCACCTCCGCCACCTCCTCTTCCGCTGTCCCCTCTCATCTCCTCCCCTCCTCGAGCCGCGCGACCACCCACCGCCTGAGCCAGCCTCCGCGCCGCCCAACGCTGCCGCTTACCTCTCCCCCGTCGCCGTCAACCCAGATCTGACCGCGCTGAGCCCCTCGCCGACCGCCCCTCGCCGACCCAGCGCCGCCTCCCTCACTCCGTCGGCCTCCCTGCACTCCTCTCCACCCCACTGTCCGACGCCAAGCAGCCTCCACCAGATCCACCGCCAGCAACCACCCCTCCCCGAGCTGGACCGCCCTGACAGTTCAGCCGCCGGCCATCTTTGTCACCACCAAGCCGCCGCCTGAACCCTAGCTCCGCCCTGAGATCCGCCACCATCCGCTGCCCTTGCCGACCGAGCTCGCTGCCTTCTCCTCGCCGACCACGCCGCTGCTGTTAGTCCGACGTCGACGAACCCCGATGCAAGATCCCCTCTCTTGTCTCGTGTTAAAATTATTTTGATTAATTAATAATATTGAATAGTTTATTTCATGTGATAATTATGTGTGGAATTACTTGTGAATTGATGAATATAAAATGATAAATTTATATTTTGGAAAGTTGGATAAAATTTCTGAGATATTGTTGAAAAGAAAAACTAGAAATAATTTATAAAATAATAATAATAAATAGTTACTGTTCATACAGAATAAATAATAATAATAATAATATATTTTAAAGATTATTTTTGAATAATTTATGAGAAATAAATTAAAAGGATTTATTTTTTTGAAATTAATGAATTTATGAGTATGATGATTGGAAATTGCGAGATTTCATGCGTAATTATTTGATAGTTGTAGTTCCTTCTTGTACATTTTTGTAGTTGTTCACGTTTCATGTTCATGATTCATGATACTGTTACATAGTATTCATTGCATTTATACCCTGTTATAGTTGAGAATCGCGTGTATTACTTGACCATAGTGACCTGTGAGATATGAGTTGTTGACTTGGACTTGGGATGGGAAAGTCTTGGTTCATGTTATCGGATGTGTTTGATGTTTATTACCAGGCTCGTACCAGTGAATCGTTTCGCACTGGGGTGGGTCTGAGGAACTGTGATTGGATGTGTTTATTGTTTATTTCCAGGCTCGCACCAGTGAATCGTTTCGCACTGGGGTGGGTCTGAGGAACGGTGATATTATGATTATTGATTATTTCCAGGCACGCACCAGTGAATCGTTTCTCACTGGGGCGGATCTGAGGTACTAGTGAGATGTGGTTGTTTCCCAGTCATCCGATAATGTGAACTTTGACTCTTGTGAGATGTAGGTTAGTTGTATTTCTCTTCATACATAGATCGGGATTAATATTTAATTATCTACAATTTAAGACATATGGTATATACATGAGGGTTTTCTTGTTTGGATTATTTCGCTCGACGTACTACGTCTCTTGTTGTAGATTTTTAAGTATTAATTCCATCTATTGTATGATCTTGTTACTTGGATGATTAGACTGATCGCTAGCTGCATGATCTCGTTACCCGATTGATTTTAGATGCTTTATGTTTATCATGTTTTAGCAGTGTTTTCGCATGTTGATTTTGTTAGATTTCCAGTTGCACGTTCTTTTGTCGTTTCGGTTATTGTATCGTTTTTCGCTTGAGTTTTCGTTCGTTCTTTTCTTTTGTGGGGTCTTGCCGTGCGTCATGCACCTGACGTACACCTGTTTTCTCTGGTGTACGTCAGACTTAGAGGAAGAACAGGTTCAGCATGAGTCAGAAGATTCTCAACAGGAGTGCCTTGCAGACGGAGCAGAAGAAGGAGCCGAAGTCTAGTAGTCTCTTTTATTATCTATTGGTCCTTAGTTTACTTTTGTAGTACCTCCCATATCTGTTTGATCAGTGTATTTTATACTTTTCCAGTATTTCATTCAGATCATTTTGTATAAGGGCTTATTGACCCGAATTTTATGTCTGGGATGATAGTCAGTTGTGATATGTATATCTTATTCTGAGTTGTTTATTATATTCTCGCTACTGTGATCGGGGACCTGTGCCTTCGTTTATATTTCTTGACGCTTAGCGTATTAGATTGAGAAGACGGGGTCTAGCACTTATCTCTTCTCAGTCTAATACGTCGCGGACTTGTTCACGTTCCGATTCCTGGGTATTTTGGGAAGCGGGGCGTGACAATATGTGTGTAATATGTAGGTAAATATTACTTGTGCGATGCGGGATACACAACTATGTCAGGTTTTATATCCCCTTATAGTGGTGTTCGTTACCATCTAAAGGAATTTACAGGGAGAACACCTCAAAATAGGAGAGAGTTATTGACATTCATCTTTGAGGTTAAAGATTAAAGCTACTTCTCTGAAGCACGGATTCACCCCCGAAGGCCACGACACGGATCAGACACGGATTCGTACATGACACGTATTGGACACGGTCAATCCATGTCCGATACGGGTCAACGGTCTATCCAGGGGGACACGATCAAGAGAAGATGGGACATGGCTCGGTTTCACCGAACAAAAAGAAAAAAAGATCAGTGTAAGACAAAACCTGAAACCCATACCCAAAACTAAACCATACCTTTTTCACTCGCCCCGAGTCTCGATGCCGCTACAAAATCGTCGATCTTGTCTTCTCTCTCTCGCTGCTAGGTCAGATCTCGTCGCTCGTCCTCGTCCTCGTCAATCTCGGCTCCACTCGTCACTACTAGGTCAGATCTCATCCTCGTCCTCGTCGATCTCGTCTTCTATCTCTCTTCGTCTCTCTCTCTCTCTCTCGATCTCTTCGTCTCTCTCTCTTGATCTCTTCGTCTCTCTCTCTCTCTCTCTCTCTCTCTCTCTGAGTCTCTCTCTAATTCTCTTTCTCTCTCTGAGTCTGTCTCTCTCTCTTGTTGGACCCTAGAGGGGAGGTGGTGATTAGGATCTTATGCTAATCTAATCCGATTTTATGCCAATTAAAACTAATTAATAAGTTATCCTAGCAAGTATAAAATACAACAAGATATATGAGCTAGGATAATCAATATGAACAATGAGATATATCCTATATGATAAAAATATATGCAAGGATATATAAACAGACTCAAGGGTAAACAAAAAGAGCAAGATAGTGGATGATATAAATAATGAGACAATGGCGATATGAGCAATGAGCATAAATAGGAATAAACGCCAAAGCACACTCAAACACAATCATGATCACGGAGTTCGGACCTTCCGTCCTACGTCTCCGCTCCCCACTCCCGGGGAGAAATCCACTATCATAACCGGGTTTTCTACGCTCCCCCAAATAACGTTTACAATCACACTATGTCGATTTTCAACGCTCACCGATCAACGTACACAATCACTCACCATGTCCGTTTTCAACATTCACCGATCAACGTATATACTCACACTCACAATGTCGGTTTTCAACGTTCATCGATCAACGTCCACTCCTCACACTCGGTTTTCTAGCTAACCGAAAACTTTACAATCTCACAATTATAACAAATAATAAATTTGTTCTCTACAATAGATGAGAACTCAATTAAGCTTACTCTCAATTAATACAACTCCCCATAACCCAAATTATACTATGAATGTAAATACAATAAGCTCAATGGTTGTGTGTGTAAGCAATGAGAAAATAAAATCAAATCTAAACTTAATATAAAAACTAGCTTTAAAGAATGATAATCAAATAACTAAGCAAATGTAAAGCTAGAAAAGAGTTTAGAAAACTTCTCAATAGATGAAGAGGTAGAGGAAGAGTAGTTGGATGCTCAAACACCAATAGATAATCTCCTCAAGCTCTTGTGAAAGTTATCTTCACAAAACCAAACTTCCAAATGCTTAAAAGCTTTTAAACAAACTTAAACCAAACATAAACCTACTTAAACACCCTTATAAAACTTGTTTAAAAACTTCTTGGATAGTTCTAAGAACTGAGGTATAATGGGGTATTTATAGCCTCCCAAAATCTCAGCCAAAAGCCCAAGGGAAAAGACTAAAAAACCAACAGAATCAAAAATCAGATTCTGTACAAAATAGCCGTTGGAGTATACGGCGGTCGACCGTGGAATACTCGCGGTCGACCGCGAGCTAGCTTTAAAAGTCTAAAAACTTTCAGATACTTTGGCGGTCGGCCGTGGGAAAATTCGAGCTGACAGTCGACCGTGACGGTCGATCGCGAAAGTTTCTGTTGGCTCCGCAGGCTAAAACAAAGGCACGGTCGACTGTGGCGGTCGACCGTGAACTGATATATAAAATTAACAGTTTTGAAAACAGTTTGTTGATTTTAAAACACTGTTTAAAAATATCAAATAAATTCAGAAAAATATAAAACTTTAGGAAATGATTGTAGACATGATAATAAACATGCTACAAAAACTAGTTTTCTAAAAGAACTTCCCAAATAAAAAATATCATTATTTTGCAAAATAGTCCAAAACGTAAAAATGTGAACATATGAGTTTTGACATTTTAGCTTAACCATGTTTTGAAACAATACAAAATGATTTTGTAGACTTAATAAAAGATATAAACTATTGTTATGAAGTCTATAAATAATGAATATAATATTTTCACAAATACAATAGAATATGAAACATATGAGTATGTATATGAATATATATTTTTTCCATATCTATGAAATTAAACCAAAACAACTTATCCACATAGAAAACAAACATGTATAAATAATTTTTGGAATTTATTTGTAAAAACTTTGTTTGTGGATA
>BQKN01057240.1:40266-51163 GCA_022839385.1 Asparagus kiusianus | reverse complement strand
GTGTGTGTATATGATATTGAGCTTAAAGTACTTAACACACATAATATAAAACCTAAACTAAATTACCCAAGCTTGATCCGATCTTCATTGTAGCTCAACTTGGTAAATTTATGGATGAAGCTTGAACTTGGATCTTCAACTTGAATTGTATGGCTTCACTCCACAATTCCGCCAACCTCCATTTGATATGATCGTGAATGCTCGATTCCATCCATCATCCAACGTATTGTTTGTCTACAATAAATAGAATTATACAAACACTAGACAAACAACATTAGAAGTAAATTGTTTGTTAAACATCATCAAAACAAGAAGGCCAACATCTCTCAATCTCTTCGTCTCTCTCTCTCTCTCAGTCTCTCTTCACTTACTTTTTTTAAACGACTTGCCTTTTTTTTGTTTATGTAGCTTCGTGCTACTGTTGAGCAACTGAGCAAGTCATAGAGCTGTAATCCTGTTCTTCATTTGGTATTTTGTTTTTTTATTTTAGTTTTAATTTCTTAACATAAGAATATTTTTTTTTCAATTTTAATTTTAGTTTCTTAACACAAATGAATTATTAACATTACACATATGAATATTTTGTTTGCTGATGATGAAGGCAATGAAGAAGTCATCGGACTAGCTTCCATATCATCTTGATGTACTTTTTATTTACAAACTTGTTATTTTATGATAGAATGAGTATGTACTCCAATTCCTTTTTGTTTACAAACTTGTTATTTTGTGATAGATTCATATTTTAGATTGTTAGTTGAATTTTATAAATTTTTCTATATATAATAATAATTTTAAAAAAAATCCTTGTTGTATCCCCATATCCTATTTTTTGGGTTTTGTCGTATCTCGTATCCGTGTCCGTGTCATATCCGTGTCTCATATCCGTATTCGTGCATTATAGGCTACTTTTGGTATTTTGAAGAATCATTTTAAGATTCTCATGACAAAAACCCACTACCCCTTCCCCGCATAAGTTGACATCATTTTGGCATGCACGGTTCACCATAACTACATTGCAACAGTCGTTCCAAAAAATGATTTGCTCAATAAGACCATCAACATTGCAAGGATGATGATGAAGAGAGAATTGATGAAGACAACGACGTTATTGATTTCACGCAGTCCCAAACATAAAGAGAGCAAAATACCTCAAAGGATGAGTGGAAGTCTCGCAGAGATCAAACGCTTTGGACATGTGGATTGATTATTGTAATAAATATCAGCATGGTGTCACCACTGAGACCGCCTTATGATTTGCTTTGGCATTTATCTATGTTGTTTGTTTATATTTAGTAGTACTTTATGTTTTGTGTTTGTGTACCTTAAGACTTTGATGTTGTTGTGTGGCTTAGATTAATTATGGTGATAGTAAGTTCTTGTCGTGGTATCACATTTAGTTCGTTTTAAGTTTGTGTGAAATTTGTTATTTGATGTTTTAATCTCATCTATTGCAATCATTTACAATTTTCATATTATCATATTTTTATGACTCACATTGTTTTTTTGAGAATTATATTTGTTGAAAGTATAGGAATGGGTAATAAATCAACCACCGATGTGTTAGATTTGAACAAAGGGAGGTCTACTAATTATTCTCCAACTTTAATGGCCCCACCACCTTCTCCAACATTCTCAGCAAGCAGTGGGTTCAACCACAGTTTCATGCGGTTCTAGTCATCCTCACCAATTGTGCAATAACCATCTGTTTTCTCAAATGTGCCGCATTATGATGATAACTATTTCCCTATGCATCATCCCATTTCATCTTACATGCACTTGCTCAGTAGTCCGCCATCTTTTCCTCAACATTTTCAAGGTTCAAATTCCTCCAAATAAGTTTTATCTCCAACTAGTATTACAGGGACTACTTCTAATTCAGATAACAATAAAAGAGTTGCCAATGATCTTACATGCACTTGCTCAGTAGTCCGCCATATTTTCCTCAACATTTTCAAGGCTCAAATTCCTCCAGATAAGTTTTATCTCCAACCAGTGTTATAGGGACTACTTTTGATTCAGGTAACAATAAAAGAGTAAGAAAAACGATCTCATAACTATCATAAAAAAGGAGCATTCTGACGGTTCAAGTTAGCGGGCGAATCTGATGCTGCTAACTTGCACTCCCGATGAGTTTTGATGGGGAAGAAAAAGAAGAATAGTGGGAAGAAGATCATTAAGATTGGTCTGAGAGCTTCAAAATTGAATTCCTCTCATTGTGAGGATTCTTATGATACCAGTTTTGAAGATGGAAGCCTGCTCTCTAAGGATGAAGGAGTTAATACGATCTTGATGGGATCAACTGGACCAAAAGGGGAGAAGAAGAAGAAATCAATGGCGGAGATCCTCGATGCTTCTTCTCGAGTTCTGCAAACTCCTACCAATGGGTTCGGGGTTCAAGCTCGCCATCTAAGTGAGTCTTCTCTATCTCAAAGTAGAATTTCTTGGGCTGAAGAGGTTGATTTAGAAGATGATCTCTCTGGATCTAAGTCTCAGATTCAGATGAGGGATAGTGATTCTGTTCAATTGGTTTTTGAATATAATAAAAATTCAACTACTGTTCCATTGAACCTGCAAGAGGAAGGAGTTGATGTTGAGAGATCTGAATCTATTATTCCTCCTTTAAACATGAATGCTAATTCTCAGTTGAAAATGGGAACAATAAGTAAGGACAACTCTGATTTTCCTCCATTAGGTTCCCCAAAAGAAATTCTTATTCCTGATAAAGAGGAGAAAAGTTGGGTAAGCTGTTTTGCAGATAACAGGAAGCCTGGATGTGGAATGAGCCTGAGTTTTCTACCATCTGAAGCTAAAGATAGTGTTTCTTTCAATGAAGAAGAATGGAATGAGGGAGCTTCTATCTGGGAATTCTCTCTGATTGGTCAGGTAATAGGACTGAATGTCAAATTTAAAGCAATGGAGAATTTCGTGGAGAAAATCTAGGCTCCTTATGCTATCCCTGAAACATGTCTTCTCAAAGCTGGATTGTTCTTGTTTAAGTTCAAAAATAAAGATGAAATCAATAGTATTCTGAGTAATGGTCCTTGGTTCTTTGGTTCCAGACCTCTGCTGCTGAAAATATGGTCAATTGGTGAAGAAAATACAAGGAATAATGAATGTATATACCCTATGTGGATCCAGTTGCCTTTTCTTAGGCTAAATCTGTGGAATGAAAAGGCTATTAGTAAAATAGCTAGTACCATTGGAAGGCCAATAGCTACTAATAAACTCACTGCTAATAGACAATGATTGTCTTATGCTAGAGTGCTTATTGAGGTGAGTATGCCATCCCATCTCCCTGATCAAATCACTATACAAGATCCAAATGGGAAAAGTTTTAATCAGGCAATACATTATGAATTGAAGCCTAGGTGGTGTGAAAAATGTAAGATGGTGGGTCATGAAACAAGATTTTGCAAACGTTTTCCAAAGACTCAGAGATGGGTACCAAAATCAAAGGAGAATCAGGGGATTCAAGCAGACAAACAAAAAACTCTAGAGGTAGGAATTCAGCAAGAGATGCAAAAATCTATGTCTGAAGGCCCAGATATTTCTGTTGTACAAGATCTGGCTGATAAAGATTTGCCTGGAAATAGAGCTTAGACTACAAAGATACATTCTTTGTCTAACTCCCAGGATGTTGTGCATGTTGTGCATATGCATCCTGCTCAGTGTGGCTCAAGTTTATCTACTGGTGAAATGTCTCCTGGAAGAGAGCAAGTACAAGCTGATCAAATGGAAAAAGCTATAACTGGTGTTCAGCAAGAGTTGCCAACCAATGCCTCTGTGCATGTGGTGCAAGCTCAGTATGGTCCTGGATTAACAGATGCAACCTTGACTGGTAGTGTGCATGTGCAAAAAGCCTTTTCTAGGGGAGCTAACAAGGGGAAAAATCCATCACAATCTGGAGTTCTCATACAAAAATATATCCAAAACCTGAATCCTTTTTCAAGCATTTCTCCACACGGATTAGGAGCAGATCCCTCTAATGTTGATAGAGGGGGACAAAGCTGATGAATATATCCTTTTGGAATGTTAGAGGATTAAATAAATCCTCTAAACAGCACATGGTTAAAAATCATATTATGCAGTATCATTTATCTTACATTGCTCTTCTAGAAACAAAAATTAAAGATAAAAATATACAAGCAATAGCAAAGAAGCTTGCAGTTAACTGGAGGTATATATCAAATGTGAGGAATTCTAAAAAGGCAAGAATCTTGATTTTATGGGATCCTAACATTCTTGATATCCAATTGATCACCTGCTCAGATCAACAAGTTACATGTTCTGTAAAATCTTTTGATGGGAGAGTTGACTGTTTCATTTCTTCAATATATGGTTTCAATAATCAATTGGGTAGGAAACATCTCTGGACTGATCTTAGTCAGCTGTGTATTTCCTTTGGCAACTCACCCTGGTTACTATGTGGGGACTTCAACACAATGACTAGCAATGATGAGAAAATTGGGGGTGTTATTCTTTCTGAAGCTGACACAAAGGACTTCTGTGAGTTCGTTGACAACAATCAGCTTGTTCATATTAAGAATACTGGCTGTTTCTTTACATGGAACAATAAGCAAGAAGCAAATACAAGGGTATGGAGTAGATTGGATAGAGCTTTAGCTAATGATGCTTGGATCAACAACTTCAACTCTAGTCATGTGGAGTTTTTACTGCCTAGCTTCTCAGACCACTCCCCAGCTCTGGTATCAATTTTGGAGGATTGCTTGCAAGGGAAAAAGCCATTCAGGTTCTTCAACATGTGGACTAAACATGCAAATTACCTATCTACAGTGTCCACAATCTGGCAAATGCAAATTGAAGGTTATAAGATGTTTCAGTTTTTACAAAACTAAAAAAAATCTGAAATATGCTCTTAAGGATATCAATAAAAGACATTATCATAACATCAGTGAGCAGGTGCTGAGGGCAAAGGAAAAACTAGAAACTGTTCAGGAATGTCTGCAAAAAGATCATCTCAATTCTACTCAATTGCTCAAGAAAAGGAAAGCCTAGCCTTCTACAATACGTTACTGGATTGTGAAATGTCATTCTATCAACAAAAGGCAAGGATTGAATGGGGAATTAAGGGAGACAGGTGTTCAAAATTCTTTCATTCCATTATTAAGTCCAAGAGGCATCACAATAGAGTTACAGTGATTTATAATAACTGTGGTGACAGGATTACTGATGGAGAGGGGATCAAAAATGAATTAATCTCTTTCTATAAAGATTTACTAGGAACAAAGGTTAAGAGAATGGCTCCAGATATCAACATAATAAGGAATGGGCCTTGCTTAAAAGGCTCACATATCAGATACCTATCCAATAACATATCAAAAGAGGAGATTAAAGTAGCTGTTTTTTCTATGCCTGATGGGAAAGCTCCAGGGCCTGATGGATATAACGTAGTTTTCTACAAAACATCTTGGGAAATCATTGGAGAAGAGGTAACTCAGGCTATACAAGAATTTTTTAAATCTGGCAAGATGTTAGGCATGGTAAATTCTACCTCAATTACTTTGATTCCTAAAATTCAATGCCCCAAAACTCCATCTGATTATAGGCCAATATCATGCTGTAACTGTTTATACAAAATCATCTCAAAAGTTCTGGCTAATAGGCTCAAAACTGTTATGGGTTATTTGGTAAATGAAGCACAAAGTGCCTTTGTTAAAGGTAGGCAAATATCCAGCAATATTATGCTTGCACATGAGCTGATTAAAAACTATGGGAGGAAGCATATATCACCTAGAATAATGCTCAACATTGATATAAGGAAGGCTTTTGATACTTTCAGCTGGGAATTCCTGGAGGATATGCTGCAGGGACTTGGTTTCCCTAGTAAAATGATAAAGTGGTTAATGGCTTGCATCTCTACCCCAAAGTTTTCTATCTCTTTAAATGGATCCCTCCATGGTTATTTCAAAGGGGAGAGGGGATTGAGGCAAGGTGATCCCTTATCACACTATCTCTTTATCTTAGGGATGGAATATTTATCTAGGAGATTGGATAAATTGAAGAATGAAATTAATTTCAAATATCATCCTAAATGTGGGAGGCTAAAAATCACTCATCTTGTGTTTGCGGATGATCTTCTTCTATTTGCTAAAGGGGATTTACTCTCAGTACAAATTTTGAATCAATGCTTGAAGGAATTTAGTGCTGTCACTGGTCTTGAAGCAAATCTTGAGAAGTGTTCTGTTTACTATGGTGGAGTCTCTGACACTGTTAAAAATTCAATTGAAGAATGCCTGAGATTCAAAGAAGGGATATGGCCAGTTAAGTATCTTGGTGTTCCTCTCCTACACAAAAGACTGTCCTATGTTGATTGCCTCCCTCTTATTAATAAGATTACTGGACAACTTTAGAGCTGGATGAAATGCAAAAATTTATCTTATGCAGGCAGAATTCAGGTGATAAAAAGTGTTATCCTTGGAGTTCAAATCTATTGGACTTCAAGTTATTCTCTACCTCAGAAAGTTCTTCAAAAAGTGGATGAATTATGCAGGAATTATTTGTGGGGGAAAAATGACCAGTCTCTCAAAGTTGCACTTGTCTCATGGGATAAAATTTGCTTGTCTAAGGATCAGGGAGGTCTGGGTGTTTTCTCTGCTGTTACCTGGAACAGAGCCTCTGCCATGAGGAACTTGTGGTATTTACATATAAACAAAGAGCTGTTGTGGATTAAATGGGTACATGGAAATTATTTAAAAAGAAACAAGTGCAAGCAAAAAATGGGGATTCTTGGACATGGAAGCAAATATTGAAGTTTAGAGACAGTGCTTTGATTCATTGTGGAAGGGAGGAAAATCTGAAACATCTCATTGCTTCATGCTACAAAAATGCCAAAATTCAGCTTTCTTCTCTGTACAAGTTGTTCTCCCCTAATGCTAGCAAAGTGAGATGGCGAAATACTATTTGGGGAGGTTTGAACTATCCTAAACATTCTTTTATTTGTTGGCTTGCTATCCAAGACAGGTTGCAAACTAAGGATAGATTGATGAGGAGAGGGATTATTAATAAAAATAAATGCACTCTGTGTTCGGGTCAGGAGAACAGAGACCACTTGTTCTTTGGATGTCCTTTCTCAAGTGAGATTTGGAACCAGGTGATGATTTGGCTCCAGTTCAAATGGAGGTCTTGCAATTGGAGATGCCTTCTTGACTGGTATTGTAACAAGCTTAGGGGTAGAGGGGACAAAGTGAAGATTAAAAGATTGGCGTTCACTACCACTGTGTACAAAATATGGTATGAACGCAACTATAGAATCTTCAAGCAACAGTGCAAAAGCAAAGACCAGTTGTTAAAGGAAATCAAGATGGATATATTGATCATTATTCTTAATAGCTCCTTGCCGAACACTCTCAAAGAATGGATTAGTCTCTGTAAATAGCTTAGAAAGTTACCTTTTTTTTTGGGTTGTTTTTTGTATTTTTGATACCTCACATAGGAGGTTCTTGATGTTCTTAAAAAGCTTACATTTGATGAATGAATAAAATTTTTCATTGACAAAAAAAAAAGTAAATCATGTATTAGATGACACATAACAAATGGGATTTTTTTCGGAATTAAGTGATAATGAGTCGCCTACAATCGCCACAATTATTTCTGCAGCCGCAAAGTCCGGTGGACCACTTCCCCGGCGGTGGATAGTACTAGCTGGGACCACCCATCGGAACACCCATCACCGGCGGTGGTGGAGGTGCGGTTGGGTAATATTCATCCTGTTTTGGCGGGTACATTTTGTGTGCGTGCATGCAGAACGGGGTGTGTGTGTGTGTAAGTAATTGAAGAAGAAGAAGAAGAAGAAGAATAAGGAGAGGATCGAGTTAAAGGGATTAGCTTGCCTTAAGTATTGTGCGATTCGTCTTATGCGTACACATGAGAAATTTCCTTGTAATTCTTTTAGTCACGACGCGGTATTTGGTTATCCTGTTATTCAAACACAAAGGTTATATCAGCCATAGAGATATCATCTTTTAATCACTTATGGTTTCTCTCGAACGTGACGTGACGAGTAATTTATGCACTCTCCCAATGGGCAAATGAGCCCATTGGAAAGGATTATTTCCTACACTGCAATTATAATTACAAGAATGAACATTAAAAATAAAAATTTAGTAGCAACATACTTGTCTTTGTAAATCTATTTCATATTAACCATACAGCCCCTAAAGGTCAACGGCCATAAGATCAAGGGGAAATTTTCATAGGCCTTACCATGTATGAATATTCTTATAGATTCAAAATTATCTATTATTTGCAGGCTTAGATAAATGGAACTTGCAAGCAAGGGAACTAGTCAATTTGTTGAATGGTGGGTGTGGTCCACTTCTTTTATGGGTCTGTTCGGTACATTTCCGTAAAAAAAAAAAAAAAAAAGAAAACAGAAAACTTGGATGAAAACCATTTCTTGACATTTCAGAGGGTTTCCCCCATTTGACTTATTTGGTTTGTTTCACATTGAAATCATAGGCTGGAAAACATAGTTTCTCATTTGACTACTTGAAGAGAAGCTTCATCTTTTTTGGTTTTTCCCTTTTTGATATCATGCTCATCTTCGGCCCAGACAAAAAATTTATGTTGCCTATTTGGGTATTTAGTGCAGCCCCAAAGTATCTTCCCTTGTTCGTTCCATTTTTACAGAGCTTTAATGGTGTCGGTATTTTACAAAAGCAAGTTACCTCGGTTGCTTGATTCTGAGACACTTGGGATGCAGAATGTTCACTCAAATCCGCAAGTGTACGGATGTCGTTGTAGCAATACAAGGTCGTACCCTCAGGGACTTTGTTGTCAATTACTGATTTTCACTGTTTTTGTGACTATCTAAACCAATCGTGCTAAAAAGTATGATTTTTAACTATCAATAACGAACGCGCTAACTAGTGAATCCACTTAATTAAAAGAATCTAGGATTGAACTTCGGTTTCAACTCTAGTTTGAATCAACGAATTAATCAATTGTTATCGAATCTCTCAATGCATTAAGAATGACTAACCTACGATAACTATTAGTCTCTTTCGACGACTAAAAGTCGTGCCTAATTCAGCCTAACAACCTATTTTCATGGTGTTGAACTAAAATAAACCTATTAAGTTCATGTTAATCCCTCATGTTCTCAAGAATAATTAACCTACTTTCATGATCAATTAATTCATGTTTAATTACTATTTTCCGTCGTCAATCTAACCTTTTAGTTCAAATCTCAACATCCTAAAAAGATTAAATCAGTAGCTAATTGAATTAACCCAAGGCAATCATATATATTAGTAATTAAATAATGCAAATCGAAATATCAATGATAACAACAAAATCAATTCATCGATTCACAACCATGGCCTAACCTAATTCAATCCTAGATAAAATAATTACTCACACATAATTGAAATAGAAGACATGACGATGATGTATAAAATCGTAATAGTAAACTGGAAAATAAGATGAATTAGATGACAAAACCATAATATCAAAGTCGAGATGTTACACACAATTTTCCACAACCAACACTTTGCCAAATCAAAATAATCCTAATCTAAAAGTTCTTAGAGAGATGGGGAGAAGAAGAAGAAGAGAAAAAAAAACGAGATCTCTAGCCTCTGGTGTCGTCCAGATGCCTTAGGGCGTCTTCCTTTAAGTTCTGGAAAAGATGTCTTAATAGATAACTTCAAATCTTGCTTCAGATCGTGTGATAACTGAATACCGATATCTGACACGGCTGTATAAATCAACACGACCAGGTCGTGTTTAACTCTATTTCGCTCTGCTCTTTTTGTGCTTTTCTGTATTCAACACTCCTGTGTTGTTGGACATTGGGGAACCCTGTAGCCTCTTTCCATGCATTCCTTGACTCCTTCTTGACTCCGAATCCGCACTAAGCTCCAGTAATTTCCACACAATTAATAAATAGAGCAGTAAACAGGAACTAGGGAGCTTAACATGGCCAAAATGTAAGGAAATACATCAAATAACAACGAATCCGTAGGTGAAACATAGTCAAAATATAGAGAATAATATTCGTGTTTATCACAGACATAGCTCAGCTCTACTTGAAAAAAAGCCCCTTCGGATGAAAGCTTTGCTCAGACTTCTGAAAATTGTAGAGGGGTTTTGAGTGGGAATTAAGTTGCAAATGCTAGCTCATCTCACAATGCTTATATGTGCAGGCATAGTTACTGTGGCAAGGGGCATTTTTCTGACCGTTGCCCAAACATTACCATTGGGGGATTTGGGAGCTGTTAAAAGTTGACAAATGTTTGTTGCTTTTGTGGGCGGTAAGGTCACCGTGGTGATATTAGACAGAATTTCTCATTTTCATCCAATTGCATACCAAACGATGGAAGTTGAAGAAATGAAAAAAAACTCATTTGATTTCTTGATTTTATGATGTTCAAACAAACCCAAGAAATGAGAATATGATGTTCAAACAAACCCAAGAAATGAGAAACTATGTTTTCCAGCCTATGATTTCAATGTGAAACAAACCAAATAAGTCAAATGGGGGGAAACCCACTGAAATGTCAAGAAATGGTTTTCATCCAAGTTTTCTGTTTTCTATTTTTTTTTTTTTCGGAAATGTACCAAACAGACCCTTAAAAGAAGTGGACCACACCCACCATTCAACAAATTGACTAGTTCCCTTGCTTGCAAGTTCCATTTATCTAAGCCTGCAAATAATAGATAATTTTGAATCTATAAGAATATTCATACATGGTAAGGCCTATGAAAATTTCCCCTTGATCTTATGGCCGTTGACCTTTAGGGGCTGTATGGTTAATATGAAATAGCTAGATTTACAACGACAAGTATGTTGCTACTAAATTTTTATTTTTAATGTTCAATATTCTTGTAATTATAATTGCAGTATAGGAAATAATCCTTTCCAATGGGCTCATTT
>BQKN01057239.1:6867-17378 GCA_022839385.1 Asparagus kiusianus | reverse complement strand
GGGAGGACCTCCGCGTTTTGGTGTTGATACACGGGGAGGACCTCCGCATTTTGGTGTTGATACACGGGGAGGACCTCCGTGTTTTGGTCTTGATACACGGGGAGGACCTTCCCGTTTTGGTCTTGATACACGGTGATGAGTTCCGCGTCTTGCTTTAGAGAGATTATCAACAAGTAATCTCTTTTGTCATAGCGTTGCAAAGATTATTGTCTTGTAATCTTCGTCTTGGCTCCTTGAGAATATGAGAGTCGTCAGATTGTAACTCCCGATGTTGATTGTGAATGCTGTTGAACTAGAGCTCTCATCGGTTGTCGTGAAGGTCGTCAGATTGTAACCTTCAGCGATCTACGTGAAAGTCTTCAAATTGTAGCCTTCTGGAAGTCGTCAGAGTGTAACTTTCATCATCGGTGTTTGATGGGGGATAAGCTATCTATTGTGATTTTTAGACAGCCTACAGTAGATGTAATCTGATCAAATAAAGGATTTTGTCAATACTACTAGACCAGAAACTTAATTAAACCTGCTCTTAACCAAAAACTCTAAAAGTGAAAAGATTAAAGTTTTACTCGGGTAATTTGGCCAGGTAAGGATAGTACTAGAGGTTGATCAAAGATCTATTAAGTACCTCGTTTTTTGCAGAGCGCTTTACGCAACCCTTAAACCTTGCCTTAGACACCAACTAATCCAAGAAAACTTGAACTGGTTCACTTAAAGATTTTTTGTTTCTTTACTATATATATATATATATATATATATATATATATATGAAAAGTGATAGGTGCAGAAATTGAGTACAAAAGCAGCAAAGAAATAAATATAATTTTTTTAACTAATTTAGATGCCACAAATTAAAACAATTAACTAATACAACAAGTAATCACAACATATAAAATTCGGGTAAACAATAAATTGTTTTATTTTTTTATTTTTTAATTAAAATAAACAGCAAGAAATTTTATTAATCTTCTAGATTGCTGTCAAAACAGGGATATAAAATATAAAACAAATTCAAGAGTTAGAAAATTCAGGCCTGATCGGGAGCAGTCATGATATCACTGCCCTAGAAGATTAAGGACCCGCCTATCGCCCTGACGCAATTTGTCATCTCTCCCCTAGCGGTAAAAACCCCCGGAATCGGCCGGTCTCTGCACTCGGGCGTGAGTCACAGAGCTTATGCTCAGACGAAAACGGTTGCCCAACAAACAGAAATATAAATACGTAGCCGAAATTTCTTAGAGGTATGAGAGTAGAGAAGAGAAGAGAGCTTAGAATTTTCCTCTTCGATGGTGTGATTCTGAATGAGCTCCAAGCCTTCTTTTATAGGTGATGAAAGGTGTAACCCCCGCTGAATCCAAGGGACCGTTACGCACGGTTTTTGCTTCCGTTACCCGCATGCAGCCGTTACAGAATGTGTAAAACGTGCAAAAATAAAAGCTTGAGAAGCAAAAAAGGTGTGCGTGTGCGGTGCGGCGTGGCGGGCGTGGCGTGGCGTGCGTGCATGTGTGGTAGAAATGCAATGGCCACAAAACCCAAAACACTATTCAAAGCCCAATAAGGAGAGAACAATTATATACCCTTTACTATTCATCTCATTTTCTAATGTGGGACTATTCACAAAGGCAAAATTGCCTTTTCATGACAAAGCTTCCAACAATATGTATATAAGTATTAAAAAAGGAATGGAAGAAAATACATGACAAACCAAAAGATAAGGACGATGAGAACCAATAGATGATATGATCGGTGGGGAGCGGACCTTGTCGTCACCCACCAAACTAGATCAAGAATGGTTCCGAACATCCCATAAAGCAAGAGCATACACAGTCTAGTTTCTAAGGTGAGTTTGATGGGATATTACAAAACATAGCAACTACTGCTAGAACCAAGGCCCAAAAAAAGAGCAAGGATGATGATGATCCTATTAGAAGTTGGCACCAACTCCATCATCCTTGGCAACTTTGACTAGTCCTCAAAATTTCTAATTTGACACAAGGAATCATCTGCAATGATTCTTTAACAATAGAACTGGCGATTAATAAAGATAAGTTAGTCGCAAGCTTCACTTGCTTATTTCGCGGTATGAATTTGTTTGAGAATGCAAGTCTGAGCCTTGCAACTCAAAGATAAACCATAACTTTAGACGATTATCCTATAGGCCTTCATGAATATCAAAATATCACAAAAACGGCCATTACATGTATTTTCTGGCAAAAAAAAAATCATAATTTGTTTAAAAGTTATCATGTTAGTATCATCAATCATGCGGATGTGAAAAATTTCACCCAAATATTTCTCAATCATACTCACATGCTAATTTTTAGATCTTTCGAACTATTAATATTTGTTAAATATTACTATTAAATCAACCAAAATTCCATTGCAAATTTATTTTAATTCTGCTTTAAAATAGATTTGGAATCTTTTAAAAGATAAATTTCACAAATATTAATGATTAGAAAGTTCTACAATTAAACATGTTAGTGTCATATAGAACATTTAGGTGAAAATTTTTACATTTGCATGATCGATGGTAACATGTTAATTTCTTAGTAACTTATGAAATTTTTCTTCTACAAAATAAAACTTGTCGTATAAAGTGACTGAGCAAAAAAATTGTAGTAGCAGTTTAGCCTTGAGTTTAAGAGTTATTAGTAAAAGGCCTTTTAACTTTGAGATATTTAAAGGTTTTTTCTATAGAGTGTCCATGGGCACTCTATAAGAGAGGAGAGAGATAGAGAGAAATGAATAGCTCATGGGCCCCTCCTAATTTGCATTAATTTCTGTGCATAATTTATTTCTCTCTATCTCTCTCCTCTCTTATAGAGTGCCCATAAGCACTCTATAGAAAAACCGATTTAAGAAAACCTCTCTAAAAGCACGAATCTCAATTTTCATTGGTAAAAATATCTCTTTGTGTAATTTTACCTAGCCACATGAAAATTGCAATTAATTTTGTTTAGAGGGTTTACTCATAAAATATTAATTAAGTTTTGGGGTTATATGATGATCGTCCAAAGTATAAGAAACGGTCATCTGAAAACCACGTTTAACTCTAAATATTGTGATAAACCCCCTAACTTTCAAAATATAAACTCTTGACTTTGGATGATTATTAGATAAACCCCCTAACTTTCAAATATAAGAATGGTCTTTAAATTTAAAGGTTATTAGAAACACTACCACATATTTGCTCTAACGCAACAGTTCTAGTGCAACGTTTATGACCGTTGCGCTAGATATCTATGGGGGCGGTTTTGCAATGCTTTGACAACGGTTTACAAAAACCGCTTCGCTAGGCCCAATAATTTTGATTTGGACCGATTTTATAGGCTGGTTTAGGGTTAACACTGAAACTAAATCTCTTTTTTTCTCACCGCTTTACCAAATATCCCTCTTTCTCTCTCTCTCAAATCATCACCCCTTTCTAAAATATCTCCCTCTTCGTTCGCTCTAGGAGATCGCCATGGCCGAAATTCGTCGATCTCATCGCTGAACTCGTCGCTAATCTCTTCGCCGTTTTCCGATCTCATCGTCTCCGATCTCAACTCTGATTTCGTCGTCGATCTCGTAACTAATCTTATAGCAGTTGCAATAGCTCGATTGAGCAGTTGCAATAGCTCGATTAAAACCGTTGCGATAGCTCGATCAAAACCGCTGCGATAACTCGATCCAAACTGTTGCGATAACTCAATCCAAACTGTTGCGTTAGGTCTTTTAAAACTGTTGCAATAGCTCTAACTGTCGCCGTAGCTTTATCAAAACCATACTTATAGCCTACTAAAACCGTTGCGTTAGGTCTTTTAAAACTGTTGCAATATCTCCAACTGTCGTCGTAGCTCTATCAAAACCATAGCTTTAGCCTACTAAAACCGTTACGTTAGGTCTTTTAAAACTGTTGTAATATCTAAAAAAACCGCTGCATTAGCTTGAAAACCGTCGCAATAGCTCAATCAAAACCGCTGCAATAGCTTAAAAACCGTCGCAATAGCTCAATCAAAATTGTTGCAATGGCTTAAAAACCGCTTGCCTTTTAAAACCGTTGCGTTAGATGCGGGGGCAACGGTTCAAAAAACCGTCGCAATAGAGTTCAAAACCGTTACGGTAGAGGTAGGGCAACGGCAGCATATGAGGCGGTTTGAGAACCGTCGCACTTGCTCAAGGGCGACGGTTCCATGGCTAGCGCAACGGTTTTGAACCGTTGCGTTAGAGCAAATATGTGGTAGTGAAAATCCCCCTTTAACTCTAAATTTTTTTAATAAAATCCCTCTAAAAAAGTGTGAAATCCCAATTTTCACTAGTGAAAATGTTCTGATGTGTAATTTTATCCAGCCAAATAAAATTATGATTAACATTGAATAGAGGGTTTCTTAATAAAATCTAAACTAAAGGCGGGCAGATGGTTCCTAATATTTTACAAGCTAGAGGGGGATTTTTGATAGTTGTCCAAAGTTAAGGGACGCTTTTCTGATATTTTGAAAGTTATGGGGGTTTCCTTTTAATTGTCCAAAGTTAAGAGGGTTTTCTGATATTTAGTGGACTAAAACACAACTTGACTTGTTCGCAAGGAATACAGGGCGAGAATAATAAATAAATAAATAAACTGAAAAAGGCCCTTTCCCTTGATCGTCCTCTTCATGCTGTAGATCGAGAATCCATTGCCATGATCTGGGTACTTTCTCTTTGATGAGATATTAGGGAATCTTTTAGGGTTTGATGTAAATCAACTATAAATTGATCGGTAATCTTCCATGTTTTAGACAACAATTGCTGAGATGAAGGAAGATCATGGTGTGTTCTTCTTCCTCATTAGTTGTCTCATGTGCATTTACTATATATATATTGGATTGGAGCCTACATACAAATATTGGATATAACAAGACAGGGGAGGATATAACAAGAGCAATTAGACTTTTGAAAATATTTACAAGTTTAAGGCATTACATAAAGAAATTGTCACCTTATAAGTAAGTGGCATGACCGGCAACCAAATCATTATTTAAACCGTGAAGCAGTATCATATACCTTGAAATTAGTAAAAAGACGGATATGTAAGAATATTCTGCCAGCTAATTTGGTAATTTATCGACTCGTGTAAATATATGCCCATAGTAATTAGAAGTAATAGTTCTTGTTGTTTGAAGTAATATGTAGTATACATAGGGCTATTCAAACGAGACAGCCTGGCTTAGCCCGCATGGGTTTCCGAGCCTCCGGATCCAGGTCCGGGCCAGCCCGGATTTTGTTTATTTTTATTTTTTTGCAAAAATTGCTAAAATTTTAGTTTTTTTGGCCAAACCGGGCCGGGTTCGGGCCAGCTGAGCCAAACCTGGTCTGACAGCTAGAAAACTAGCCATTGGACTGGGCCGAGTCAAGGTCGAGTATGGGCTGCTCGATCCAACGACTAACGACTACTTTTTTAGCCATTGAACCTGATTCAAATATGACAACTCCGACAACGCTGGGCTTCTAAGCCCAGTCCAGCCCTATCCAACGGCTAACTAGGTGAAGAAACGGCGATGAGGATCAGAAAAAACTAAGACTGCGTTTTTGGTTGCAGGTCGGTCGACCGCGAGCTTGAGGCCGGTCGACCGAATCCGTGCACA
This sequence comes from Asparagus kiusianus, assembly GCA_022839385.1. Taxonomy (NCBI): domain Eukaryota; kingdom Viridiplantae; phylum Streptophyta; class Magnoliopsida; order Asparagales; family Asparagaceae; genus Asparagus; species Asparagus kiusianus. Next base: position 11,775 of record BQKN01057239.1, on the reverse strand, counting down.
TTATAGTGTTCAGAAAACACTATTCAGATTGGTCGACCGGCCAAGCCTATGCGGTCGACCGAATGTTGTGGAATTTACAGGGTAAAAAATCGACCCTCTGGCCGGGCGACCGCGGGCATAGTCCCGGTCAACCGGATTGCGGTTATGGGCCTGGTCAGTTTTCCCAGTTGGTTTTGGATTGACTGGTTGATATAAATAGAAACGAATATTTCTAGGGTTGAATGAGGTGATATTTGAGCAGAGATTAGAGAGACTTTTGAGCAATTTTGAGGGAGACTTTGTGAGAGATTTGAGAGTTTTTGTTTAGGGTTAAATTTATGAGATTATTGAGTGATTGAAATCTCTATTTGTACTCTCTCTATTAATGAAAGCTTCCCCTCCTTGCCTCGTGGACGTAGGCACATTGCCGAACCACGTAAATTTGGTGTCTTTGCTTGTGTGGTGCTTGTTTTGGTTATTGATTTGTTCTCCTATCTTGTTTGTGACTTCGATTTCGCTGCGCACAACAAGTGGTATCAGAGCTCCAGGTTGGCTTGAATTTCGATTTGGAGGAGAAAGCTAGGGTTTCTGCAATGGACTTCATCTTCCAATGAGTGGTGAACAAATAAATTGGAGGATTTGGTGTGGATTCTCGTTTCAAGAGATTGGATTGTTACGATGACCGAAGCAAGTACCTCCGGATCATCCCTGACTAAGGCGATACAAGGTTTGAGCGTTAATAATACTAAAATTGATGTTCAAAAATTGAATAGCAAAATAAATTTTGGTTTGTGGAGGTGTCAAGTGATTGATACATTGGATGCTCAAAATTTGGAGAAGACTCTTGAATTACAAAAGAAACCTGATGATATGGATGATAAGGTTTGGAAGAAAATAAATAGTAGAGTATGTGGGGTTATTAGATCATGTTTGACGTCAGACTTGATTTATGATGTCATGAATGAAACATCGGCGAAACGGTTGTGGAAAACACTCAATGACATTATTTGACGAAGAGCATTGAGAATAAGCTTCATTTAAAGAAGAGGTTTTACCGATTCAAAATGAAGAGGGGAGTTTTTATTAGAGAACATGTTAATAATTTTATAAAATTGCTATCGGATATGGCCAATATGGATAACATGGTAGAGGATAAAGATAATGTGATGTTTTTATTATGTTCGTTGCTTGAGAATTATTATGATACATTTGTCCTTATAATGATTAATAGTAGAACCACTGTCAGTTATAAGGAGGTGACCTCAGCATTGGTTAATTACGAGTTGAGGAAGAGTAATAGTTAACCCTCTAAAAAGGTATCGGGAGATGCATTGGCAGTGAGAGACCGTAGTCCCAAACCCCGTCCATTTAATCACCCAAAATCGAAGTCAAGAGATGGTCATAGAAGTGTGGATAGGAATCAATGTGCTTTTTGCAAAGAGGATGGACATTGGAAAAATAAATGCCCAAAGTTGAAAGATAGATCTGGGAAGAACAAGGGGAAATCCTTACAAACTTCAGAGGTGAATGTTGCTAAAGTTAGTGATGATAATTCAGATTCAGATTTTTCAGTCTACTCATGCCCAGCATTACAGTCAGTTTGTTATGCAGACTCTATAGAGTGAATGTTAGATTCGGGTGCTACATACCATATTTACCCTATGAGGGATTAGTTCTCTAGCTTTGAGAAGTTGGAGAGGGGTATGTCGTGTTAATGGGAAATGATCACGTATGTCCCATTGGTGGTATTGGAATAGTTCGAATCAGGATGTGTGATGGTGTGACTAGGGAGTTGAAGGAAGTGAGATTCGTTCCTCAATTGACGAAGAATATCATTTCACTTGGAACTTTGGAGGTATCAGGTTATAGGGTGACCTTAAAAATGTAACTTTGAATGTCACAAAGGGGTCCATGGTGGTGATGAGAGGTGTCAGAGAAAACAATCTTCCTTGAAGGGCAAGACAATAACAGAGGGTCTGGCAGCTTCAATTACCACAGAGGAGGATACTACCCGTCTATGGCACATGAGGTTGGAACACACTGCTGACAAATCTATATAGGTATTGGCAGAGCAGGGGTTATTGAAGGATGTAAAGACTTGCAAAATGAAATTGTGCAAACATTGCATACTTGGGAAGAAGACAAGAGCGAAATTTGGCACCGCAATTCATAACACCCAAGATATATTAGATTATGCTCACACAAATATTTAGGGTCCTTCCAAGAACACATCTCTTGGTGTGGCCAATTATTTTGTTACTTTCGTTGATGATTAATCCAGGAGGAATTGAGTATATACCATGAAGCATAAACATGAGGTCCTGGATATCTTTGTAGAATGGAAAAAGAAAATGGAGGTATGGACATGTAGAAAGGTAAAAGTCTTCCGTTCTGATAATGGTGGTGAGTACAAGAGTGATCCATTTCTGTAGTTTTACCGGGATCACGACATTCAGCGCCATTTAACGGTTAGAGAGACACTGCAACAAAACGGGGTGGCCGAGAGATTGAACCGTACCTTGCTGGAGAAGCTGCGTTGTATGCTCTCACAGAGTGGATTAGCTAGATCCTTTTAGACTGAAGCTTTGGTTTATGCAAGTCATCTCGTGAATAGGTTGTCGTGCACTACGATACATGGAAAGACTCCTATGAAGGTATGGTCTGGTAAAGTGGCTAGTGATTATGATGTAATTTGGATATTTAGGTGTCCAGCTTACTATCATGTGAATGATGGGAAATTAAATCTAAGAGCAAGAAAAACAGTCTTTGTGGGTTTCAGGGATGGAGTTAAATGCTTCAAGTTGTGGGATTCAGAAAACAACAAGATGATCATTAGCAGAGATATCACTTTTGATGAAGCTCACATGATGAGGTCTCAGGTTTCTCAGCAGGTGGAGAAAGGCTAGACTAGTGGGGTATCGTAGGAGGTGGAGGATGATGTGACTCCACAGACTTCAGATAGCACTATATTTATTAAGGTTCCTACAGAGGTGACACTGGGGGGAGATGATAAGACAGATGGGTAGGTGGAGGATACAGTGGATGTTGGGATTCAGGAACAGTGTCATGTTCAGGAGTCCATTGTAGTGAATAGACCGAGAAGAAACGTTCGTTGGTCGGCTAGATATGATGATGTGCTGATTGCATATGCTTTGTCAGTTGATTGTAAGCAATAAAGTTACCTTAATTCCTAGCAAAGAAGCTCAAAACTAATAAAAAACGATAATATCTCTCAAACCATAGGGAATTTGGAGAAAAAGACAGGAGCAAACTGAACCCTTTGGGGTGAGTTTGGTCGGCTCTGTCTCGTTGAGATAGTCGATTTTCATATATAATTCGTCCAATTCCGACTTACGGTTTGAAAGTTATGACCAGTTCTTCGCAGCATGTTTTGAAATCCGCCTGCAAGACTGGACTTGCCTGAACATTAAAGTTCGCCTACAATGCTAAGTTCGCCTGACAACTTAGCTCGCCTGAACTGATTGAAGCTCGCCTGATAGCTTCTCCTACCAGGTTCGCCACATAGCGAAGCTCGACATCAGAAGATGAGGTTCGCCATGCAGAGAGGCTCAACATCAAATGACGATGTTCTGTTAGCCCTTATGTTTTGATAATGTTTTACAACCATCATTATCGGTACTAATTGCTTATTGAATGCAAATGTAGTGAATTCATATATCAAGCATGTTAGTGCCACAAATGGAGGATTGGATGGAATATGCGCTACAACGATGATATCCAAAGGAGGAGGAGGCATAGTGATGAAGCAACGTTATTTCAAGAATACCAAATTCAAATTAGAAGCTTCATCCAAACTCTAGCGATATCAAGACTCAAGGATTATATTTTCGTGAGGATATTAGCTAGGTTTCTTTTTCTCTCTAGTGCTAAATTGTAGGTAAATAGTTTAGATTTCATCTGAAGCTATTAGGATATCAACACACACGTTTTCATACTTATAGTTTTGACCGTATTTCACAAAATACTATTTTTCACAAGTATGAGGACCTATTTGCAAAATTCTTTTTCCAAACAGTTTGTTTTTAGTATTAAAAACATTTTACAAAGTTTCGTAATTTTTAGAGGCCAAATAAATATTTTACAAATATTTTAAACTGAGTCAAAACATGTTTTTGAGTGTATCAGTTTGCGGTCGACCGCCACGGTCGACCGCGTCTGAGCTCACTCGTTAGTGGGCAGCAGAAACTTTCACGGTCGACCGTCGCGATCGACCGTGAGCAAAAAATTTCCCACGGTCGACCGTCGTGATCGACCGTGAGCAAAAAATTTCCCACGGTCGACCGCCACGGTCGACCGCGAAAGTCTCTGGACTTTCAGTGAGTTTCTGACCTGTCTCACGGTCGACCGCGAAAATCCACGGTCGACCGCCATATGTTTTTAACGGTAATATTGGTACTTTTTTTAGCGCCGCTCAGTACAGATTTCAGCGACGATTGTTTTTAGATTTTGGGGGATTAAGGGTATGAGTTTAAACAGCTGGCTTCTTCTATTTAAACTCAACCTCTTCTTCTTCCTCAGTGTCCCAGCTTTTTCAAAATATTCTGAGAACTGTTTTTCACAGAGCTTAAATTTCAAACCTGTTTTCTGAGCTTTTGTGTTTCATATCCCAGCTTCAGTGTGATCTTCTCTTTGCCATAGGGACATTATAAAGAGAGGGTTATTACACAATTTCTACTGTTTTGAGAGTTTGATCTTGTGTAAATCAATTGTGTGGGAGTGTGATCTAGTGAGATCAACTGTGTAGTGTGAGATCGTGAGGGGATTACTGTGTAGATGAAGTTCCGGCTTCCAAACCGGGTTATGTAGTGGATTTCTCCTCGAGAGTGGGGAGCGGGGACGTAGGTCAGCGGACCGAACTTCATTAACACATCGCGCGTCACAGGATAACGATTCCTAACCTTATCTCCT
>BQKN01057238.1:1700-19778 GCA_022839385.1 Asparagus kiusianus | reverse complement strand
GTTTGTCTAGTGGTTGTGTTTTCATATTTATTCTAGGCAAACAATATGTTAGAGGGTGGATGTAATTGAGCTTTCACGATTATATCCAATAGAGGTTGGCAGAATAGTGAAGTGAAGCAATGCAATTCAAGTCAAGATCCAAGTTCAAGCTTCATCCGTAAATTTACCAAGTCGAGCTTATTAAAGAATCAAGATTGCTTGGATAAATTAGTTTAGGTTTTATATTATGTGTGTTCAATACTTTAAGCTCAATCACATACACACATACAAGTTTTGATTTCTTATATATAGAGAGTATATTACACATTTTGGTTTTTGGTTTCCAAGTTTATATAAATATAAATTTGTGAAAATGTTGAGTTTTTTGTTTATGGACTTAACAATCATGATGTACATCTTTCATTAAGTCTATAAAATCATTTTACAAAGTTTCAAAACTTGGTTTAGTCAAAATGTCAAATTTCAAGTATATTCATTTTTATGTTTTAGACTAGTTTTGAAAAATAATTAGTTTTCACAAATGTGAAGTGCATTTCCAAAAATTCTTTTTGTAACATGTTCATTTACATGTTTACAATAATTTCCTAAAGTTTTATATTTTTAGAATATATTTGTTATTTTTAAAGGTACTTCAAAATTCAGATTTACTATTCAAAATAGGATGATATTATGTTATCAGTCGACTGATGAAAGGGATCAGTCGACTGAAGAAATCGTTTGGAATCATCAAATGTTTTTGTTTTTATGACTGATGATCTATCAGTTGACTGATAAATTTATCGGTCGGCTGATGAGAGCTTCAGTCGACTGAAGTCGACCGATGAGCTGAGATTGACCTATAACGGTCATCTCATCAGTCGACTGACGGAACCTGTCAGTCGACTGATAGCCTCCAACGGCTATATTTCTAGACTCTGTCCTGTTTTGGTTTTATGGTCTTTTTGCTAGGTTTTCTTGATCTTTGGGGTTCCCTATATATACCCCCTCATACCCAGCTCTGTTTCCTAACAAGAGAAAAGTTTTAAAGAGTTTTACAAAGTTTGTAAGGGTTTAAAAGTGTGTTTAAGAGTTTTACAAAGTTTGTTTACAAAGTTTGTTTAAGGATTTCTCTCCGGGAGTGGGGAGCGGAGACGTAGGTCGGAAGGACTAAACTCCGTGATCATTTGATTGTGTTTGTGTTGGTTTATTTACGCACTCTCACTCTTGTTTGTTTTTGTTTATTTCACCCTTGTTTATATTGTGTATCCTTGCATATAATTGTTGCATATCTAATTTGCTATGATATTTATTAATAAGTTTTTAATTGGTATAAAATCGGATTAGATTAGCATAAAACATATTCAACCCCCCCCCCCCTCCCCCCTTCGGGTTCTTTCCTAGTGGCATTAGGGTCTAATAAACAAGTCAAGGACCTCCCATATTAAGAAAGTACATGTAACCACTCGCCTCGGATTGCGAGTTGAAGTCTAAGAGACCGTTGAAGCCTCGCACTCACGAAGATGTGGTTCCAAACGAGTGACTCTTGAGAACGTCAACGAGACGTTATATCCCCAAAAGGAGGCGTGGTCGTCAGAAGACAATGATGTTATACCTGGGGAATCATGCTAGCACACGATAGGTTGCTCCAGTAATCATGTCGGTGAGTTGTACCATCGGGATGGGGGTACGAATAAGAATCAGAAGAGAAGTACCCAGGAAATGAATTCTCATTGTCCATGCGTCAAGCTTATCAGGGCAGTATTATCAGAGTTTAGCTACCCCAAGACCACTCCACAAAAGGTCTCGGTATTTGAATGACTCTCCACCAAAATGTTAAAGCCCAAGCCAAGGCGTTTTCACAAGAGAAGACCAGCCGTTCAAGATGATGAGCTCCCAGAAGTCACTATCAACGTGGCCGATAAAGGGAAGTCTACATGACATTTTAGTCCTAAACCTTTTTTGAAAATATCCCAGTGTCTAACTCGACTGTGATCTGGAACTATCAGACTAAGGGATTATCAACGAATAAGTAGAGAGTTATTCTCAGATGATGAAGCGTTAGATGCTTGCTCTGCAGTCGCTTCGGATGCCACTGTGTCTAGCACATGACTAGTCCGGGAGGCGTTCACTATCACTCCTGACCAGTTAGCTCAAATGCTCGAAAACGCTTTAGCTAAGCAGAAAGAAGAGCTCAGAGCTGACATGACGATGGAAATGGAGTTGAATATGTAGCGCATGAGGGAGTTACATGCCCAACAACTTCAACCCTTGTCGAATCAGCAGGCTGAATCCAGTCATCGCAACAATACTAATGAAGTAGGCAGCAACTCGGAAGTGGATGAAAATATCAATGCTGATACTCCCCCCAATGATAATAACCCTAAGGGTGGTCTAGTAGAATCTCTTCAACCTTCTCAGCAACCCCCAAAGAAAAATACGGGCGAAGATAAGAAGATGAAGGATCTCGAGAGCAAAATCAACGCTTTGATGTGTGCTCAAGAGGTGAAGAAGACCGACATCCTGTGTCCGTATCCGAGAGAGTGGGAATCAATTCTGTATCTAGCAAAATTCAACTTAATTAACTTCACACGGTTTGACGGGAGAGGATCACCCACTCAGCATCTGATTTATTTTAAATCACACCTCGGCGTGATCTCTAGCAACGAACCTTTGATGTCCGATCATTCATCAACACTCTTTGCAGAGCCGCCTTTGAGTGGTACTGCCATCTTAAGCCGGGGAGCATCAATAGTTGGGATGACATGAAAAGCATGTTCCTCACAAACTTCTTCGACGACAACACTGAAGTGTCAATCGAGACATTATTCGATGAGAAGCAAAAAGATGGAGAGTCAGTCGACAACTTTATCAATCGCTTTTAGAATAAGGCAATGAATTGTCGAGATCCGGTCATGGAGGAGTTTATTCTCTAAACGTATCACAATAACCTTTCTTTGGATATGCTGGAAGTCATGGGTGTGGCACCGTCTAAAACCTGGAAAGAATTAAAGGTGCGCGGAGAGCAAGCCGAACACTTCCTCAAAAGGAAGAAGACTGAAAGAGGTCAACCGACAGTTAGTTCTCCGAAGCAAAACTTTATCCCTCGTGGTAAAGGGAAGATGCCGGTGAATACAGTAGATATGAATCAAACATTTCAACTACAATCGCAACAGTAAGCATCACAGAAGTCGCGCTCTCAGTGGCAACAGCGACCTCAAATTCAGCAAAAGACATCTGAACCAAAATTCCGAAGGAATACTCCTTTAAGGAAGATGAAGTTCCTGCTATCTTCAAATACCTCCTGGATAACAACAAAATTAAATTGCCTCTAATCACTGACGAGGAGGAAACCAAGAGGACAACGGATCCAAAATATTATGTATTTCATAGGCGGGTCCATCATCCCACTAAGATGTGCCACACCCTTAAGGATAAGATCCAAGCCTTGATCGATGTTGGTATCATCACTACAAAGCAGCCCAAGAAGAAGAAGGTGGGCGAAAATGTGGTTTCTATTATTTTCGGTTCTGTCCATCTGTCATGGTTTCAGCCAGAGTCCATGTCAAAGGTGGAGATAAAGATTGTTAACGATGATCCCAATGGACAACGCCAGAAGGGGTTTGTGCAGCACACGGCCCCTGATGGCAAAATTATTTAGGTCCATCCAGATTTGCTCAAAGATGAACAATGGACGGGATCCTCGACCAAGAAGAAGTCCAAGAGTAAAGGCAAAACCTGCTGCCCCACCACATCAATCCCTAAGAAAGATGATGAAGGCATCCCTATCTTATCACTTTCAAAAGACGAACATGACTAGAACTAACGCTAGATGGAGTTAGAACTAACATGAGAATAGCTAGAAATAACAAGGCAGCAGGTAGAACTAACAATAACTCAGGTAGAACTAACATAGAAGCTAGAACCAACACTTACACTAAAACTAACGCTAGATAGAACTTGAACTAATACGAGAATAGCTAGAACTAACACCACAACAGCTAGAAGTAACAATAACCACGCTAGAACTAACATAGTCACTAGAACTAACACTTACACTAGAACTTGCACTAGCTAGAGCTAGAACTAACACGGGAACAGTTAGAAATAACAAGGCAGCAGATAGAACTAACAATAACTCAACTAGAACTAACATAGACACATAAGCTTATTTTCATTATGCCAGAAGTATTCAAACATGCTCCAAAATAGATATCATTAAAGGAAATAAGTTACATGGTTTCACCTCTCATTGTGAGAGCGATCAGATCTACTAATCTAGAGTGAGGCATACCTTACTCTTACAAAAGGATCTAAAGTACAAAGTTCTATAACAAAAGACTTGTGAGTTTTAAAACATGTTCTGACATGCTCCAAAATTCAAAAATGCTCTGACATGCTCTAAAATGCTCTGACATGCTCCAAAATGCTCCAAAATACTGAAGACATGCTCCAAAATGCTCTGACATGCTCTAACATTCCTCAAAGTTCTTCGAACATGCTACAGGCTGTTACTTTTTCTATTCATGGAAAACATTCATGAGTTATGCACAAAAAAGAATTCAATTAAACGACAAATAAATATTACAAGATGAATTCTCAAGTAACTTACCAACATTGGGCAACCGGTCTATAGTGACACAATTGTTGACAATTCCCACATTTTTTAAGTTTTATATTCTTTTTCGATTGTGACTCTTCAATTCCTGACTTGTACTTGCTAGCACCTCTTGGACGACCCTTTGTTTTGACTGGGCCACTAGGATCAAGAATTAAAATTTCTTCGCCATCTCTCAATACTACATTTGCATTTGAACTAATTTGGCTTCCAATTTGAGAGTTTGCAATATGAATCTCATTAAGCTTTACTTCCTTCTCAACTGATACAGTGACATCTTGTAGCATTCTCTCTACCATAAAAATGGTATTTGCTAAACATGAAGCCATCTCAAGGGTAGCATTGAATCTGGCTCGAATTGCCCACAATCTAATAATATTGCACTGCTCCATGCTACCTTCATTGCTTCTTACATCCATAACATTAAAAAATCTAATGTTTTTGTGCCTTGCATCAATTTTCCACCTTTGCAATATATAATTATCAGGAATAGCTGTCAACTAAAGAAGCCATGTGATATGCAATATATGCCTACAAAGGATCCCATCGGTTTCAAAAAGTGCACAAGAACATTTGAACGTAAGCTCTGTAGATTTGTCATATGTAACTTCTTCCCATTTCTCTCTTTCTTCGGAAAAATCACCAACTAGATAAATTGTTTTTGGCTCTTCCTTTAGCATTTCTTCATGAAAAAGTGATAACCCATTAGTAAGCTTGTCTTGGAATATTTTGAAGATCCCCCTAGTATATAACTTGCTAACTTGCACTTCAATTGGATGTCGAAGGCACATTGCAGGCACGGTATTCAATGTCATAAAGTCTTCTTGAGATTCAGATGCACGACGATTTGCTAAGGCTTTGTCATATTGGCATACAAAGTCCACAAACCTAGTCTTTGTATTTACAGAACCATCAAAAAATGCATTGATACTTTCACTCCTCTAACTAGTTGTCATTCCTACCCAAAATATGTCTTTAAAATATGCATCTAACTAGTGTGCGTGCAATCTATACATCCTCGTCAGCCAACTATCTACATTCTTATCTATATTGAATTCTCCTTCAAAATCTTCCAACGTTCCTCACAATTGTGAATAGTGCTATCTTAGTACCACTTATCAAAATATGTAGAAATCTCATCTTTATATTGTGCTTTCATTGGAAGTTGCTGCTCGATAATATATCTGCCAATATGCCAAAAACAAAAACTGTCACGCCCCTCTTCCCAAAATACCCTGGGAATCGGAACGTAAACAAGTCCGCGACGTATTAAATTGAGAAGAAATATTCACTATCATTTTTTCTTCTCAATCCAATATGCTAAGCGTCAAATATATAAATCTTAATCACAGGTCCCCGACCATAAAAGTAAGAATATAAAGACAACCCAGAATAAGAAATAAACATATCATCAACAGATTTTCCCAGAAATAAAATATGAGTCCAACATATCCTTACTACAACAATAGTTCAACTAGAAAATAAGAAATACATAGTCCATAATAAACGGAAATGCTAATAAAATAACTAATCTATCATTAACTAAAGAACAATACTATAAAAGAGTTTTAGTGTTCATCAGCTACTACAGAAAGAAAAACACATCTAGGCTTCAATTTGTTCTTCCACTCCATCAGAAGGACACTCCAACTGGGCATACACCGGCTCTGCTGTATCCTCGAACTGGACTTGTTCGTCCCCTAAGTCTGATGCACACCAGAGAAAAAAGGTGTACGTCAGCGTGCATGGCACACGGCAATATCTCACATAGAAAATGAAACGGTCGTATGACCCATGCTATGATAGTAATAATACCAATGGAAAGACAATGACACATGCAACTGGAAATCTAAATAAATCAAGATGGAATCCTATACTAAACATGATAACATACAGCCATATACATACAATAACTGGGTCGAAGACTACCCATCCTAAATCTCACTGGTCCACATCTCACACAGAGTCATCGCTCATATCATCGGATAACTGACTGTTCACAAATCCCCTACGTGCATCCAAACCCACGAAATGGTTCGGTGAGAGAACTACATACAATCCGATTTTGTCTTGGTTCGAACTCAAGCAAAACTCGGGTGAAGAAATGATTTCACTAACCAAGTGCGAAACGGTTCACTTGGCCCAACAAACTAACCCCAGTGCGAAATGGTTCATTGGTGCAAGTCTGGAAGATACATCAACAGTCTTATCCGATCACATGAACCATGTCTTCCCCATCCCAACTCTTCTAGTTTTTCTAAGTCAACTATAATCCTCCTTGGAACTCGGGTTCATCACCTAAACTTAGTCAACACACTCACACATGTTACTAAGCCTGTTCATGATGCACGAGGCCACTAAGTCATGAACTACTAAGGTTCTCAATCACAACAAGAAAATAGTAATAACCCTAATTCTATACAATAATAACATAGCATGTCGAACATGATTAAACAAGTTGTATAGCATGAATAATTACTACATCAAAACATGGAATGCATGAACAGCCTACCACAGTATGAATACACACATAAATGGACTTCATTAATATCTTACTACTGGGGTGTCGAAACTTCTCATGTAAGCTATCCATAATTAAGCATCCTCTAATATAATAATGCGGTAAAAAGAAAATTGGAAACCGATGTCGTTTTGCACATGAAATGTCGTGCTCTACGACTATCAGTTATACTATCATAAGTAATAAATATTCTTTTTTTTCAAAATTATTCTTTAAAACTATTTCTAATTATAACTAATTTAAAATAAAAAATATTTATATGATAAAAATATATTAATTCCTTTCTGCATGAAAAGTAATATTTTTCTATTTTATAAATTTCCCTTAATTAATTTTTTTCGATAAAATTTTGTAAATTCTAATTTTAACACATAACTTGTCATTTTATGCCCGCAATTAACAACATTATTAATCTAATTTTCATCGTGCGCTCGCAATCATCATTCCATGCAGATATTCACAAATGCATATTAACCATAATAATAATTTAACTACATATAAAAATCATACTAACAACAATATTAACCACAAAATAATTTATCTACATCCAATCATCATAATAACACGATATTAACCATTAATTTAGAAACAAAGGTAAAATTGAGATCTTGCCTCGGTGTATTCATCGACTTCAGCGGGGGTCATTGGTGTGGTTGCACGGCGTTACGATATGGGTATCGTGGAATCAACGGCTAAAATTACAACTTAGAATGTTATTACGACATGCGATATTCAAACGAATATAACGAGGTGTAGATAAGGAGCCTAAGTGAAAGGAATATATCGTGTGATAGACAACACGAAGGGCTACGCACCAGTGAAGGAATTGACGAAAATGGAGGTCGGAGATGGTCGAAAAACACGCGTGAAGTCGGCTCTGTACTGCAGTTTCTGCAATGAACAGATCGTTGTTCGGCTCGTTGTTCGGAGCTATCGGAGAGAGGGAGAGGGTCGTCAGGATCTTCGGGGGTGAGCGGTGGCTGGTGGTGACGCTGGCTATTAACTCCGGCGAAGGGATGCTAGAGGTGAGCTCGTCGGCGTGAGGCGGAGGCTGAGGGAGTTCAACTGAGGGAGCTCGTGGGTGGCGAATGAGTGCGGGTGGTAGTAGAGCGCGACCAGAGGGTCTGCGGGTTGGTCGGCGGTCGACTGATGGGTTGGCCAACGAGGGAGAGGTTAGGGCTCAGGGTTCAGGGTCTCAGGCAGTGACTCGGGTGTATCAGGCGGCTAATGGTGAGGGTTGGCGGGTTGCAGGTGGTGCAAGATGAAGGCGCGCGGCGGTGATCGCTGGTCGGGTTCAGGGCAGTGAAGGCCTGAGGGCTGGCGGTTGCAGGCGTAAGGGAAGCGGAGATGTGGGTCGAAGCTTGGACTCAAGCGGAGGAGGGCTCGGCGGTGACTTCGAGCTCGGGAGAGTGGTCGCGGTGGCGGAGGAGACCGAAGGGAAGAGTTTGGCGACGGCAAGGGGGTAGAGGGCAACGACTAGCGGGCGGGGAGGTGGGTCTAAAGTGAAGAGAGAGAGAAGATAAGGGCTGGCATTTCTTTTGAGGAGAGGAAAACGAAGATGGGAAAGTTGAGAGATAATAATAGAGGAGAGAGACAGAAAGGATGATGAGCTGGGGAGTGAGGGAAACGTGAGGATTTTTAGGAGGAGTTGGGGAGTGAGGGGAACGTGGGGATGTGGGTTGTAGGGGGAAAACATGGGGGTATTCTTTCGGAGGAGTGTGGAGAGAGAGAGGTAATTATAATATTTAATTATTATTATTATTATTTAAAATAGAAATGGAAACAAACATAATTAATATGTTATAAAAAATCAATTAAAATAATTTAATTTATGATTTAGCCAAATAAATATAAAGCCTGATTTTTGAATCATTAATAATTCTAGAAAATCGATTAAAATATAAATATTCTCTTTAATAATAAATTTTAATATTTAAATACCAGAAAATTTATTTAAATCAGTATCAAAAAATTGTGGTCATTACATTCTACCCCCTTAAAACAAATTTCATCATTGGAATTAAAATAAAAGGACAAAATATAAAAATGGATTCACTTCAACTCTTATAAAATTCAAAATATTTTGCATATCCATAAATAAGAAAAGTCATACAAAGTGATTCAAATAAGATACAGGACAGGACAGCTAAGATTCAGGAAATAGATGAGGGTATCGCTGTCGCATCTCAGACTCAGTTTCCCAAGTCGACTCTCCAGGAGAATCTGGGTGCCACATCACACAAAGAAGCGAGACGGTTTTGTTCCAGAGGGTCTTCTCCCTTCGGTCTAAATTCGCCACAGGTTGCTGCTCGTATGTCAAATCGGATCGCACCTTAATCTCCAAGAAATCTACGACATGACTCGGATCTCCAACGTATTTTCACAACTGAGAAATGTGGAATACGTTATGCACTCCAGCCAGGGCGGGTGGTAATACAAGTCGGTACGCTACTTCTCCCACTCTCTCTAATACGTCGAAAGGTCCCACATATCACGGACTCAACTTCCACACCTTCCAAAGTGAATGGTGCCTCGCATATGCTCATTGCTTGAATCTGTCCTGCGCTATACGAAGTCGCTCCCGAATGATCCTGACTGCATCAACTGATTTGTTAATCAACTCCGGCCCGAAAATCTCTCGCTCACCAACATCGTCCTAACTCAACGGAGAGCGGCACTTCCTCCCATACAATGTCGCAAAAGGGGCCATCCCAATGTTAGCCTGGAAGCTATTGTTGTATGCAAACTCCACCAAATGCAAGTGATCTTCCTATGACCTATGAAAGTCAAGCATACAAGCTTTAAGCATACCCTCCAAAATTTGAATGGTCCTCTCTGACTGCCCATCGGTCTGAGGATGATAAGTTGTGCTGAAACTGAGACCGGTCCCCAGATTCGCCTGCAAACTCTTCTAGAACTCTGAAGTAAATCGGGTATCGCGATCCGAGACAATGCACACTGGAACTCCGTGCAATCACATGTTCTCCTGCAATACGAGAGATTTACTAACACTCTTGGGAAAGGAACTCATTGAAATATATAAAGATAAATATTTTACCTTTATGTATCTCTGAGCAAGATGCTCCGTCGACTATCTCACTCGGAAGGGAATGAAATGAGCCGATTTGGTTAATCGATCTATGATCACCGAAACAGCATCATTTTGTCTAATGCTTCGAGGTAAGCCAGTAATGAAGTCCATGGTGACATGCTGTCACTTTCATTCCGGAATAGGCAATGGCTGTAAAAGACCTGCGATGCGCTGATGCTCTACCTTCACCTGCTGACATACAAGGCACTTAGCCACACTACGAGCCACATCTCTCTTCATATCACGCCACCAATAATTCAGCTTCAGATCCTTGTACATCTTCGTACCTCCAGGGTGAATAGAATACGATGAGCTGTGAGCTTCCCGTAATATCTCCTCTTGAACATCTCCTCCTGGCACACAGATATGACTCCCAAATTGTAAGGATCCGTCCTCATGAACAACAAATTCCGGTCGAAGACCAGCTGATACGGGTGTATCTCTCTTCGAAACTTAGCGATCCACATGGGAGCTTAAGGATAGATGATTCTCATAATAGCATGAGAATAGAGGTGTAAAACAGTATAGTGGAATGCAGGTGGAAGCGTGGAACGAGACGACGAGCAGCAGATTCGAAGAATCCAGTTTTTAGCTCGTGAGTCAACTCATACATGTACATGAGTAGACTCATCAGGTTGAGTCGACTCGTGATTGTCATGAGTCGACTCACGAAACCCAGCCGTTTTGTCAAAAGTTTCTGTTCGGTCGACTCATCAGTTTATGAGTCGACCCATGTGTCATGAGTCGACTCATCTCAGTCATGAGTCGACTCATCGACGGTTTCCTGGTTTGGTTGGGTTTCTATTCACACGAATTCCTATTGGTTTTGGGCTTGGTTATTTACCAGATTGCTATCCACGTTTGTACACCTATATAAGGGATTGTTTTAGGGTTTCTAAGCAATCAGATAGAATCAGATAGATTCAAAGAGAGATTCTAATCATTGTATTAGGGTTTAGAGAGGATTGAGAGGTTGTTCTTAATTCTAGTGAGATTGTGAGGGAGAGATTTGTAATAATTGATTCTTTATAATCTAGAGAAGGTATTTTCCTTCGTCATACTGAATTGTTCTTGTATTTTAGTTGTCTTCTTCTCAACCCATCTTTTGGTAATTCCGCGACCAAAGGGTGCTTGCACGGCGACTCGTATCAAGTTGATATCAGAACGATTAGATCATGTGAAGAGGGAACCTGTGTATAGTCCTGACTCGATCGCAATACAAGAAGCTTGGCGAGATCCTTATTTCATTGGAAGGAGTCTAGGTTTTAAGGAGGAAGAAGATGGCTGAAGGAGATAATTCAACAAGGATTGACGCATTGGAGAAGCAGATCGAGACAATAGGTTCGACTCTCACACAACTCATCAATCTTATCCATGGAGGTGGCAAACAAGATGAATCTTCTTCGAAAAAAATTATTGAGTCAGATGTGGAGAGAGTAGATTCAGATTCTGATGAGGAGGAGGAGACCGTTAAGGCTGCATTGCATCAAAGGGGTAAGAATTCTTACCAGAACTTAAAGATTAACTTTAAGGTAGAGATTCCTATTTATGATAGGAGTGTTGACGTCGAGAGACTTGATGACTGGATCGAGCGGATAGAGACGTATTTTACTCTTTATGGCTACTCGTCAAAAGAGAAGATTGTGTTCGTGACTTTGAAGCTTTTAGGGCACGCGTTGACGTGGTGGAAATCCTACTGCAAGCAGGAAAAGAAGGCGGTGTTGTGGAACAAGTTTAAGGAGTTACTGAGGAAGCAGTTCTACCCGGTGGGATTCCTTGAGGAGCGTTGGTACAAGTGGTACGGCTTGCGCCAAAGAGTCAATCAAACCGTTTAAGAATATACCACAGAGTTCCAGTAGCAGGTGATGGTTCTTAACATTGCAACAGAGGAATATTCCGTGTTTATGAAGTATATGGCGGGATTGAGCGATTACATCCGAAAGGAGATGAAGCTATTCAAGGTAGGATCAATCGCAGAGGCGAGCGTGAAGGCTATTGCCCTCGAGGGCAAGCAAAAGAATGGCAACGAGGCTAAGGGAGACTCCAAACAGACGGGAGGAGAGTCTAGTGGTTCTCAATCTAAGGAGGAGAGGCAGAAGGGTGATCCAGGGAAAGCAGGGCTGATTTGTAGTCACTGCGATAAGACAGGGCACACAGCTGATCGATGCTGAAAGAAGTATCCTCATCTCAAGCCAAGAGGGTTGAAGAAGAAGGAGGATAAAAAGGCATACATGATAGCTCAAGGTCCGAAAGAAGTCTCGGGGATGATAGAGCCCAACAACAGTCTCAACCTTATGGCGGGGAAGCAGACCACGAAAGAGGATGACGACGACCCGAGAGAGCAACTCTTTGTTCTTAAGTTGCAAGTGAAGACCAGTTTGGTTGATGACATTGTTGATTCGGGCAGCGAGAAGAATATGATATTCGAGGTATTGGTTCAGAAGCAGGGTCTAAAGATGGTCAAGCATCCGAAGCCCTATCTATTGGGGTGGATTCAGAAGGAGGAGAAACTGAGTGTAGTTGATCAATACACTGTCAGATTTGCAATCCACGAGTCGTATATTGATGAGGTCACGTGCGATGTCGTTCTATTGGATGTTTGTTAAATTATACTAGGCAATCCATACTTATGGGATAGATATGCAATCTACGAGAGGCGGGGTCAGAAGTATACCTTCACCAAAGGTGGTGAAAAGTTCATATTTCGTTCGGTATCTCTTCCGAGGGAGACAAGCTTGGGGATAGTGACGCGAGAAAAGAGATTAGTGAATGCAAGCAAGAAGTTTGTCTCGCTATGCATTAGTTTTCGATAAAAGCCATCGAAAGAGGATTGCAACTTGGGGCGAAAGGTGACTACGACGAGACGTGGGATGGATGAGATGTTTCCAATTGGATGTTGAGACCAGGTTCCTAGCAGGGCCAGATAGTGCAGAAAAGATGGAGGAGCTCGAGAGTTTCCTCAGCAAAAGTTCTAACTTGAACGGGACTTCAAGTTCTTAAAGAGGGGACCCATTATACGGGTGTATCTCTCTTCGGAACTTAGTGATCCTCATGGGAGCTTGAGGATAGATGATTCTCATAATAGCATGATAATAGGGGTGTAAAATAGTACAGTAGAACGTAGGTGGAAGCGTGGAACGAGACGACGAGCAGCAGATTCTAAGAATCTAGTTTTCAGCTCATGAGTCGACTCATACATGTACATGAGTCGAATCATCAGGTTGAGTCGACTCATGACTGTCATGAGTCGACTCATGAAACCCAGCTATTTTGTTAAAAGTTTCTGCTCGGTCGACTCATCAGTTTATGAGTCGACCCATGTGTCATGAGTCGACTCATCTCAGTCATGAGTCGACTCATCTCAGTCATGAGTCGACTCATCGACGGTTTCCTGGTTTGGTTGGGTTTCTGTTCATACGAATTCATGTTCGTTTTGGGCTTAGTTATTTACCAGATTGCCATCCACATTTGTACACCTATATAAGGGATTGTTTTAGGGTTTCTAAGCAATCAGATAGAATCAGATAGATTCAAAAAGAGATTCTAATTATTGTATTAGGGTTTAGAGAGGATTGAGAGGTTGTTCTTGATTCTAGTGAGATTGTGAGGGAGAGATTTGTAATAATTGATTCTTCATAATCTAGAGAAGGTATTTTTCTTCGCTATACTGAATTATTCTTGTGTTTTAGTTGTCTTCTTCTCAACCCACCTTTAGGTAATTCCGAGACCAAAGGGTGCTCGCACGGCGACTCGTATCACCAGCCACTGCTAACTTACTACACTTCTGAAGAAATGGGTCACTTGCTTGTGCAGACTTGATTTTCTCAATCGGTGTCATTTGAATCTGAAGATTCATCAAAGAAGTGGTGACTCCTGGAAGAAGAACTTCTATACTCATATCCCTCACTTCCTGCTAAAGTCTCCACTGAGCCATGAGGGTCATGATCATCGGCAAACGACTCAAAGCATCTGGTACTACATTGACCTTTCCAGGGTGGTACTGAAGGTCAATGTTATAATCTACCATCAGCTCCAACCATCGGCACTGCCTCATGTTAAGTTCCTTCTGGGTAAATATGTACTTCAAGCTCTTGTGGTCGGTGAACACCTTCACTTGCTCTCCTAACAGATAATGCCTCCAAAGCTTAAGGCAAAAATCACAGTTGCTAACTCTAAGTCGTGGGTAGGATAATTCTGTTCATGCTTCTTTAACTAACGAGAAGCACATGCCACCACATGACCATCTTGCTGAAGAACGCATCCCAATCCTCTACCTGATGCGTCATAAAACACCTCAAAGTTCCCACTCTTATCCGGTATGATCAAGACCGGGGCTGAGATCAGTCGAGACTTTAACTCCTCGAACATCTGCTTACAAGCGTTGGACCAGACAAACTTAATACCCTTCCTCGTAAGTCGTGTCATCAGCTCCGTAATCTTCGAAAAATCCCTGATGAAGCGACGATAGTAACCAGCTAATCCTAGGAAGCTCTTAATATCAAACACCAACTTAGGGGTAGGCCAATCCTTCACTGCAGATACCTTCTCCGAATCAACTGATATGCCATCTCCTGATACCACATGTCCTAGAAACGCAATACGATCCAGCTAGAACTGGTACTTACTATACTTAGCGAATAGTTGATGCTCTCTCAAGGTCTTCAACATGTACCGCAAATGCTCTACATGCTCCGCTTCACTCGTAGAGTACACTAAGATATCATCAATAAAGACCTCCACAAACTTATCCAATATATCATAGAATACCATATTCATCAGGTTCATGAATGTCGCCGACGCATTAGTCACACTAAACGACATCACTAAGAATTCATAATGTCCATATCTCATCCGGAACGCAGTCTTGGGGACATCAGAATCCTTACCCTTCACCTGATGATACCCACTCCGCAAATCCAGCTTAGAAAATACTATCGATCCTCCCAATTGATCAAAAATATCATCGATACGGGGAAGTGGATACTTATTCTTCACTTTTACCGCATTCAACTCCCGATAGTCGATGCAAACGGCTTGGATCCATCCTTCTTTCCCACAAGCAACACAGGTGCTCCTCAGGCCGATACACTGGGTCGTATCAAGCCTCTCTACAAAACATCATCCAGCTGAGTACGAAGCTCGACCAACTCAGCCGGGGGCATACGATAAGGAGTCTTGGAGATCAGAACAACTCCATGCTTTAAATCTATGGAAAACTCAATTACCCGATCCGGTGGCAATCCGTAAATATCATCGGGAAACACATCTTCAAATTCTCGAACTACAATTGGCTTCTCGGATTCCACTTGCATCGTAGCTAACGTCGCCTTCTTCGGTCTAGCTCTGTACTCTACAGGTCTGGCCGATGTGCTGACACTGGTGAACTCAAATCTCGGGTGATCCGGTATCTCAAAAACTACGCTCTGACGGCGACAATCAATGGTGGCAAAGAACGACACTAACCAATCCATCCCAAATACTACATTAAAGCTCGATAAATCAATCACCAGTAAGTCTACAAAGAGTTTCCTCCCGCAGATGACTACAGGGCTTGCTTCATAACCACTAGATGCTACTAAGACACCACTACCCGTGTTGATATTCCAGCCCGTAATCAGAGAAGCTATAGGAAGAGAGTGGGCACTCGCAAATTGACGAGACAAGAAACACTGGGAGGCTCCAAAAATACCCATGCAGGTCACTCATATTTGTTTGCTAGCTCCACCTATTTGTGCATCTTTATCAGTGATAATTGCTTTTAGTGCAACCTCATGCATGCATTTTAGCCATTGGGTGAACAACCAAATAAAGGTATCCTCTTGCTCATCTACAAGTAACGCACAACCAAAGAGAATGGACTGCCGATGATGATTTACACATGTGAATGGAGCAAACGGTAGGCTCAAATGATTGGTTTTATATGTAACGTCGAACACAACTACATCTCCAAAACTTAAGTAAGAAGATCTTGATCTCCCATCAGCCCAAAACACGCTCCTCGTAGTCCCTAACTGATCCAGCTCTATGGAAAAGTAAAATTCTGGATCGATTTCCTTCCTATCTTGAAAATTCTTTATGATGGATATGCATTCATTGCGAATGTTGTTCTTCCTAATAGTTCCGATGTGATCAATATATTGTTGTGCAGTAATATATTCTTCATGAAGACTCTTGGACATAACATTATACACTCGAGCAATAGTAGACGGAGCCATTCCTTCTTCACTCAAATTCTCAATAATTCTCTTGCAAGTTTTTGAACAATGTCTTTGTCTGTGGGAATAATGATTAAACACTTTATCAGGGCTCGATAATAGATGGGTTGGGTGCTCTCCCTCAAACTTCATGACAATCTATGTCTTGGAGGAAGTCAACTTAATCTTCATTCTTGTAGGATAATCCACTCTAGTATCTGGATGGCGATTGACAAGTTTCCCACACTCTCTCTTATATGATAACCTTTTTCTCCCTGCCTTGTTGCAAACAAAAACTTGAGAAATAATTTCTCTTGACTTTCTTGACTTATCGGTTGTTTCCTTGCGGATTCCAAAATCCATTTCTTTGCATAAGAATTGTAATAGTCGTATGCCTCCTCCAATGTAGTAAATTCTTTTCCCTCGTATGTCACCTCTCCTATGAAAGTCATCTCATTCGGGCCCACAAGAGCTGTATGCAATTCACCATCAACATCCATAAAATTTTGGATAATTTTCACTTAGTCCAATGGGTAGCACATCATCTGCTTCAACATTCATTGTCCTCTCCTAGCCCTGAAACATTCAAAGAAGTAGCAATTTACATGATAGAAATTAGAACTAATATGGTGTAAATTAGAACTAACATGACAGAAATTAGAACTAACATGGCATAAATTATAACTAACATGGTATGAACTAGAACTAACATGGCATAAACTAGAACTCACATGGTATAAACTAGAACTCAAATGGCATAAATTCACAGCTAATAATTATTTAATTAATTTGAATTGAATCTATGATAGATGCAGCAAGCAACGAACAAAGATTCAAATAAACAAAAAAAAAGCTGTAACATTAAAATGAATTGAGCAATAAGCTGATAACATATTATCTTGGGTGCTTTGAAAGAGAACTTCTATCCTAGAAGTAAGATCGGCCTAATTTTGAATTCCATCTATCCTAGATCTGATAAGATATTTTCACCCTAAATTTGACAATTATTCGGTTATAAAATTCTGGGTTTTCTCACTCTAATAGTAGATTTTTAAGGTATAAGTATCTTGGGTCTCTTACAAATGATATTACAGTCAACCTCATCTACACATTCAACCAAACAATTAATTGGCAAACAAAATAATACCCAAAAACAAGACATTTTTATTCAAAATTTTCACAGCAGCCAGCTTTAAGGACATTTTTATCCAAAAATACTCAAAAACGAGACAATTTTCTGGGTAGGTCCGATCAAAAAGGTAAGGGGAGGTCGACGAGGGTGTTCGTCATCATTAGAAGTGGGAGAATGCGAGTAGCAGAGAGGGGTTGGCCGATATTCGACGGAGGAAGTGCGACATCGACGTTGCGGTGGCTGATAAGAGAGAATGAGAGAAGAGAGTAATGAGAGATAAATTGAGATGGGGAAAGGAGTTTAGAGAGAGAGAGAGAGAGAGAGAGAGAGAAGAGAGTGATGAGAGTTTACAGAGAGAGAAGAGAGTGATAGTTGTCTTCCAATTTTCAACAATTGGGTTTTTATGCAAAATTACCTCAGCCCATAATTATTAGATCTGTGACTGAGATTAAGCCACATCAGCTCCATAAGAGGAAACTCCCTCCTATGTCAATGACCTCCATTAAACTCATATGAGTTTTATATTTATATATATATATATATATA
>BQKN01057237.1:38995-58292 GCA_022839385.1 Asparagus kiusianus | reverse complement strand
GTCCCAACTCGGATTTGCGTGATTCTGGATGCGTTGGAATTCTGACGAAGAGCTCTGTTGATCCTGAGGGTTGGATTTTCAGTGGGGCGAATGGTACACGATGGGCGTTGCTCCTTTTGTAGTGATCGTGGGGTTTCCGGTCAGTCCGTATCCCCGTTGTTCTGAGATTCTGTCGGCTCACGTAGTTCGTTGGTTCGCTTCAGGCGCTTACCGACGTCATTTGAACTCTTGTGAACCGGGTAGTGACGTTCAATCGTCGCTCGTTAACACTGAGCTGTGTGCAGGGACCTATCGGCAATTTTCGATGCCTACACTAGGTCGATGTGGGTTGTGTCAATCCTCATTAATTGCAAAGTGACGGAATGCTTCGCCTTCCATGCTTGATCCAAACCGTCAGTTTGGAGTCCCCAAAAGCCGAGGCTTTTATGGGCGTCAAACTCGAAATGTCGTCGGAGATCTGAATCATTCAATCCATCTAAGTTGGTGGATCTCAGCCGTCAGATCCTAGTTATATATAGTGTTCGCCACTCCCTTGGTAGAGTTCTTACGCTCACGAAGCTTCGTCTGAAGAAAAACTTTTGCAAAACTTTCTTTGTCCCGAATAATGGCTCCCGAGACCTAACCGAGCACTTCCAAGGAGAAAGGGATTGCTTCCTCCACCGGTGCTGCTGGTGCCAATGCGACGTCGGTCGTCGCTACTAACCCGCCATAGGGATCGGACGCTCCGAGCCTCACCTCGGTGCTTGACGTCCTCCGCAAGCTGGAGGACGACTTACGTAGGACGGCTACCCTTATTAGTCAAGGCGTCAGGAAGTACTACGACGTGCTTCCTTTCGTGGCCGAGACCCTAGAGGAGATCCGGCGTGTGGACGGCCCCCAACTCGCCAGCGATGCGAGCGAGAGCTCCATCATTTGGAGGGATTGATGCACCGCCTGGAGGCGTTGGTGCATGCCGACCTCAGAGATAAGCTGACGTCCCTCGTGATGAGCGCTATGTTCGAGCGTGAGGCTTTGGCCGGGCATATCCTGAGGAAAGAGGCCGAGCTTAAACGCCTGCGCACGCAACATCGCGCGGTGCTGGCTGAGATGGATGCTTATCTGGACGTTGCTTTCTTCATGGACACTGGGTCCTCTGAAGGAGAGGCGAACCTGTAGAAACTTGAGCCCGCGAAGGTGCGGATTGGTCATGTTGCTGAAGCGGAGGCAAGGGCGATCCAGCTCCTTTGCTAAGAAGAGGAGGATGGCGAGGCTGCTTTCGCCAGGCTTCAGCAGAGGCAGGAGGAGAAGACCCGAGCTAGACAGGCGGCAGAGCTCGCGGACGTTAAGACGAGAATCGCCACATTCAGTCTTTTGAAGTTGATGTAGCGCGTTCCTCTTTTTGTTAGACTATGTTTCTAATTTTGCTGATGCTTGTTGCATCACAACTTAAAACATTGTGTCTTTAAACTTGGTCTGGAATGACCCTTTATGCTTTTGTTTATTTACTGCTTTGCATGCATAGCTTCTTTATTTTCTGCATTGATTTATACTTAGGACTTTTTGGCATGCACTCGCCTTTACTGCTTTGCATGCACTCTCCTATACTGTCTGTTGCTCGCTTGAGTCGAGCTATCTATGTTGTTTTCCGTAATGTGGCGGGCCTTCGAGGAGCTTATCTTAGACTTAATTGCTAAGATTCTCTTCCACCCTTGGCCATTCGCAGCTTGGGGTCGGGTTGATTCTGACTTTCGCGTTGTAGTTCATGCGGGTTTGAGATGTTAAAGGTTAACAATCTAACCCAAACAGAGCGGTTGCTTATGCATGCGACCGAAACATTAGTCCTGACAACGACTCTCCACTTGGCGTGTTGCTGCTCTGGGGTTGGCCGGAGCGTGTCGCCTGGTAAGCCGCCCTTAATGAACATCGTCACCCGCGAGGATGATGATGTCAGGATAATCGAACAGTTCAGGGACGTAGGAGTGTGACGATTGATCGTTGTAGGAGCCTTTGCATGGTGGGCTGCTACCCATCGATTATTCTAAGAGAATATTAGATCACTCGGAATAGACCGGGTCATTTAGGGACGTACAAGTGTGACGACCGACCGAAGTAGTAACGCATCGCATGGTAGGTTACTACTCGGGCAGTGTCATTTGTGGGAATGATCGGAGCAACTATCGAATGTATTGTCTACAAAAAGGTAATGACATTTGCGGTTTCTTGACTTTGAGATGTTGCACACACACTCTTTTCATTTTTATTGTGTAGCTATTCAACGCCTTACTCATGCGATAAGCAAGCTCAATTGCTGACGAGTTTATGCCGTATGCGAGTTTGTGCCGCGGGCGAAACTCAAGCATAGGTGAGATTGCGCTGTAGGCAAAACTCAAGCATAGGCGAGTTTGTGCTGCAAGCGAAACACACGTGATGGCGAGTTTGTACTGCAAGCGAAACTCACGTGATGGTGAGTTTGTGCTGCAGGCGAAACTCAAGCGCAGGTGAGTTTATGCTAAGGCAAAACTCAATCGCATGCGAGTTTATGCCACTAGCGAAACTCATGCGCAGGCGAGCCCGTGCCACTCGTCCGCTTGAGGACCTAAATGCTTGCCAGCTAGGTCGATGTGGGTTGTGTCAATCCTCATTAATTTCGAAGTGACGGAATGCTTCGCCTTCCGTGCGTGATTCGAACCGTCAGTTTGGAGTCCCCAAAAGCCGAGGCTTTTATGGGCGTCAAACTCGAAACGTTGCCGGAGATCTGAATCATTCGATCCATCTAAGTTGGCGGATCTCAGCCGTCAGATCCCAGTTATATATAGTGTTCGCCACTCCCTTGGTAGAGTTCTCACGCTCACGAAGCTTCGTCTGAAGAAAAACTTTTGCAAAACTTTCTTTGTCCCGAATAATGGCTCCCGAGACCTAACCGAGCGCTTCCAAGGAGAAAGGGATTGCTTCCTCCTCTGGTGCTGCTGGTGCCGATGCCGCGTCGGTTGTTGCTACTAACCCGCCATAGGGATCAGACGCTCCGAGCCTCGCCTCGGTGCTTGACGTCCTCCGTAAGCTAGAGTATGACTTACGTAGGACGGCTACCCTTATTAGTCAAGGCGTCGGGAAGTACTACGACGTGCTTCCTTTCGTGGCCGAGACCCAAGAGGAGATCCGGCGTGTGGACGACCCCCAACTCGCACAGCGATGCGAATGAGAGCTCCATCATTTGGAGGGATTGATGCACCGCCTGGAGGCGTTGGTGCACGCTGACCCCAAAGATGAGCTGACGTCCCTCGTGATGAGCGCTATGTTCGAGGGCGGGGCTTTGGCCGGGCACATCCTGAGGAAGGACTGAGCTTAAGCGCCTACGCAAGCAACATCGCGCGGTGCTAGTTGAGATGGATGCTTATCTGGACGTTGCTTTCTTAATGGACACTGGGTCCTCTGAGGGAGAGGCGAACCTGCAGAAACTTGAGCGCGAGAAGGTGCGGATTGGTCGTATTGCTAAAGCGGAGGCAAGGGCGCTCCAGCTCCTTTGCTAAGAAGAGGAGGATGGCAAGGCTGCTTTTGCCAGGCTTTAGCAGAGGCAGGAGGAGAAGACCTGAGCTAGACAGGCGGCAGAGCTCGCGGACGTCAAGGCGAGAATCGCCACATTCAGTCTTTTGAAGTTGCACCAGAGGAAGGAGGAGAAGACCCGAGCTAGACAGGCGGCAGAGCTCGTGGACGTCAAGGCGAGAATCGCCACATTCAGTCTTTTGAAGTTGATGTAGCGCGTTCCTCTTTTTGTTAGACTATGTTTCTAATTTTGTTGATGCTTGTTGCATCACAACTTAAAACATTGTGTCTTTAAACTTGGCCTGGAATGGCCCTTTATGCTTTTGTTTATTTACTGCTTTGCATGCACAGCTTCTTTATTTTCTGCATTGATTTATACTTAGGACTTTTTGGCATGCACTCGCCTTTACTGTCTGTTGCTCGCTTGAGTCGAGCTAGCTATGCTGTTTTCCGTAGTGTGGCGGGCCTACGAGGAGCTTATCTTAGACTTAATTGCTAAGATTCTCTTCCACCCTTGGCCATTCGCAGCTTAGGGTCAGGTTGATTCTGACTTTCGCGTTGTAGTTCATGCGGGTTTGAGATGTTAAAGATTAATAATCTAACCCAAACAGAGCGGTTGCTTATGCATGTGACCGAACCAGTAGTCCCGACAACGACTCGCCACTTGGCGTGTTGCTGCTCAGGGGTTGGCCAGAGCGTGTCGCCTGGTAAGCCGCCCTTAATGAACATCGTCACCCGCGAGGATGATGATGTCAGGATAATCGAACAGTTCAGGGACGTAGGAGTGTGACGATTGATCGTTGTAGGAGCCTTTGCATGGTGGGCTGCTACCCATCGATTGTTCTAAGATAATATTAGATCACTCGGAATAGGTCGGGTCATTCAGGGATGTACAAGTGTGACGACCAACCGAAGTAGTAACGCATCGCATGTTAGGTTACTACTCGGGCACTGTCATTCGTGGGAATGACGGAGCCTGCTACCAGAGGTAATCATTAACCTGATAGAATCTTGTTGCGATCGGAGCAACTATGAGGACCTATCATCCCATGGGAGAGGATTGATAGGTTGATGTGGCCAAAGGTGACAGCTAAAATGGCTGGATTGTTTGTCACGATGTGAGCGACTCTATGCGCTTTCCATCCTATTAGAGAGGATTAGTAAGTTGATTTCGTCAGAGGTAATAGTTAACATGAAAGTGGGAGTCGTCCCATCATCCTATTGGAGAGGATCAATCGGGGAAATTTGGCGGAGACCATCAGAGGTTAAGATTAACTTGATAGTGGAATTTGGTCCTAACTGTAGATAGGTTTGATCGAATGGGGATCTGGGTTCCCCCTAAGAACACTATACGCAGTGTCTTATGGGGGGTTTCCCGTAAGTAGTGGCTCATACTCACGAGTATGTCGGAGTATATGAAGTAGGAACAGTTTAACCTCGTGTACCAGTTAGAGGTGGTAAGGGCCAGTTTAGACTCGTGCACTTGTGGGAGTTTGAAGGGGCAGTTTAGACTCTTGCACCAGTAGGAGTTGCAAGGGTAGTTTAGACTCATGCACCAGTAGGAGTATGAAGGGGCAGTACTAAGGGTAGTACTTCTTCAAGAATTTGTCGATGATAGGCATCATGATCTTATCGCCATTTGGTTTGACGAGGCGATAAGCTCCATTCGAATAGACTGTCTCTATCACGAACGGTCCTTCCCATTTGGGCTGGAATTTGCCTTTCTTCTTGGAAGTGAGAATCATTGATCATCGAATGGCGAGGACCAATTCTCCCTCCATGAAGGATCGATGCTTGACTTTCTTGTCGAAGGCCTTAGCTATTTGGGCCTGGTAGAACTCAATGTGTTGTTGGCCTTTATGTCGCCTTTCATCCAACGCTTCAAGTTCCATAAGACGTCGTTGATGATTGTCCTTAGTCGTCATCCCTATCACTAGGGCGACGCGGAGGGATAGAATTTGAATCTCTAATGGTAACACGGTCTCACAGCCATATACCAGTGAGTAAGGCATGTTGCCAGTCGGTGTGCGAACCGTTGTGCGATATGCCCATAAGCTCTCGCCAAGCTTCTCGTTCCAGTCGCGCTTGCTATTGGAGGTCAGCTTGGTTAGGATCTTAACGATGATTTTGTTGAAAGCCTCAGCCAAGCAATTTGCCGAAGGATTATAGGCTGTAGAGGAAAGATTCTGAATTCGGAACTTGTCATAGAACCTTTTGAACGCATGACTAACGAATTGCGTGCCGTTGTCATGAATGATACGTCGAGGTACGCCGTATCGGTATATGATGTGATGCTTGATGAACTTTATCACATCATTGGTCTTAACTTCTCTTAAGGGGACTGCTTCGGCCTACTTAGAGAAGTAATCGGTGATTGCCAGAATGAACCGGTGACCTCTTGCTGACGGTAGGGATATCCACCCGACGATATCCATTCCCCATGCTTTGAACGGCCATGATGCCGTTGTCATATGCAGGTCTTCCGGAGGTCGGTGCATGTAATTGGCATGGATTTGGTATGCGTGGCATCGTTTGGCGTAAGCAACTGCGTTGCTAACCATCCCTAGCCAAAAGTAACCTATCCTCTACAGACGATCCCACAGCTTAGGTCCGGGCTGGTGAGCTCCGCAGGTGCCATCATGGGCCTCACGTAGAGCCTCTTGCACCTCTGTCTTTGAAAGACATCGAAGTAACAAGCCGTCATACGACCTACGATACAATGTGTTTGTGGTCGAGTTGTAGTAGAACCTTGAGGCACGTCGGCGGACGGACTCTCGCTCCCTAGCATCTTTAGGTAACATGCCGTATAAAATGTAGTCGATGATCGGGAGACGCCAGTCTTTCGGGTCCAGTTGATCCAGAGCCTGGTGAGTAGCATTTACCTCTAGAACGTCATCTGGTCGAAAGAGTCGTCGGCTCGCTATAGTGACATATTGAGTCGTCTCTAGCGGCAGAGCCAAGTTAGCTGCTAAGGACACGAGGGCGTCTGCATGTGTGTTTTTGGAACGAAGCACATGCTCAATGTGGAAGTATTCGAAGGACTCAACTAGTTTGGTAGCTGCTTCATGAAGTGGGATTAGATCGTCATTCCTAACCTCGTATTCCCCCGTCATCTGCTTGACAATAAGCTGAGAGTCGCCATAGGCCTCGAGATGCTTTATCTCTAACTCTCGGGCCAGCTCGAGTCCAATGAGTAGTGCATTATACTCAGCCACGTTGTTGGTACATGGTTCTGTTAAAGAAAAGGCTCAGGGTAATACGTGGTTATGTGGAGAAGTGAGGACTACCCCACTCCTGCAACAATAGATCCGCTCGTGCCTACGCGAGACGCGCCATCGAAGAACATCTGCCAAGCTTCTGCCGGGGAGGTCGTGTTGACTTCGGGGGGTTCATCCGGCAAATCTTCGAACAGGTCGTTTTTCACCCCCAGCGGATGACTGGTCATGAGATCGCAGATGGCCTACCCTTTGACTTATTTCTGTGGCATGAAGTGAATGCCGTACTGAGACAGTAGGAGCGTCCATCTGGCCAAACGCCAATTTAAGGCCGCGGGCTGTGTCATGAAGACTCGGACGGGGTTCATCTGAGAAATGATATGGATGGTTTGGCCAACTAGGTAGTGTCGCATCTTTTGGATGGCAAATACGAAGGCTAAACACTTCTTTTCGACCATAGGGTATCATCGCTTGGCTCACTGCAAAGTTCAACTCAAGTAGTAGGTGCCTTGCTCATGGTCGACATCATCATTTTGTGCTAAGAGAGAGCCCAGAGAGTGCTCCATGGCTCGTATGTAGATGAGGAATGGCCTTCCTAAGACTAGAGCTGCTAGGACGGGTGGGTTCGAGAGGTAAGCCTTGATTTCTTCAAAGGCCCGCTGGCAGGGCTCGTCCCATATGAAGGAGGTACCTTTCTTCATCAGTTTGGAGAAAGGTTGACATTTGCCCGAAAGATTTGAAATGAATCTCCGGATGTAAGCCAACCGTCCCTGGAGACCCCTTAATTCCTTGAGATTCCGAGGCGGCTGAAGCTCTTGGATAGCTCGTATCTTATCCGGGTCGATTCGGATTCCTTTAGTTGTGACTACGAATCCGAGGAATTTACCACTGGACATCCTTAAGAATGACTTCGTAGGATTCATCTTGAGTTGATGAGTTCTCATGAGTTTGAACATCACCCTCAAGTCTTGGAGGTGGTCATCTTTACTATGACTTTTTACGACCAGGTCGTCCACATAGCATTCGATTGTCTTTCGCAGATGGTCTTAAAAAATCATGCTCATAACGTGTTGATATGTTGCACCGGCATTTTTGAGTCCGAAAGGCATGACCGTGTAGCAGTATACCCCCATTGGAGTCCTGAATGAAGTATGTTTTTCGTCATCAGGGTGCATCTTGATTTGATTATACCCTGAAAACCCATCCATAAAGGACATCCTCTCAAATCCGCACGTATTATCAATAATAACGTCCATGATGGGAAGTGGAAACTCGTCCTTTGGGAAAGCGGCATTGAGGTTTCTGAAGTCAATGCAGATGCAGATCTTACCATTCTTCTTCAAGACTGGAACAATGTTGGCTACCTAGTCAGGGTGCTGTTCCTCTCTGATGAAGCCGGATTCGATCAGCTTCTTCACTTCGGCATCGATCGCCTCCATGATTTATGGACGAAACCGCCTTTGTTGTTGTTTGACAGGCTTAGCATCCGAGCTGATGTTGAGGCGATGCATAGCGATCTGCGGATCAAGCCGGACATGTCCTCATAATTCCATGCGAAGACATCAATATATTCCCGTATGAGGGCTATGAGGTCTTCCTTCTCTTGGGGAGGTAGACTACTGCTGATAAATATGGGCTTGGGGTTGGTCTCTCGCCCAAGTTCACTTGAAGGATTTCATCCTCGATGGGTGGTTCACATTGCTCGAAGCGACTACTCCAGTGAGCATTGACGTGGCGGTCCCATGTCTCGTCATAAAGCGGGATTTGCCTATCCTTCGCTATTTCTGGGGGATCAGTCGTAGCCATGTTGACTGTGAGGTTGTTGAACAAGTCTCCCATGCTGACATCTGAGTCCTATGCCGAG
The DNA here is from genome assembly GCA_022839385.1 of Asparagus kiusianus. Taxonomy (NCBI): domain Eukaryota; kingdom Viridiplantae; phylum Streptophyta; class Magnoliopsida; order Asparagales; family Asparagaceae; genus Asparagus; species Asparagus kiusianus. Next base: position 49,694 of record BQKN01057237.1, on the reverse strand, counting down.
GATGCCAATGATTGATCCTCTGAGTGAGCATCGTCGGAGTCCTCTCTGAAATTGCAAAACAATCCCAACGAGGGAGAAATGTAACCTAAGCCTCTTCGAGTCTTGGTGAAGTAGTTCGAGGGTTTGCCTTTAGGTACGTAGGTAGGTCGGATGACCGTCCTCCGCCCTCTTCCATAGTTCAAGCCTTCTTGACGAGTGAGATCGTAACCCATGTCCTTCATCATGCGTTTCGCAATTTGACTGTATCATGAAAACTGGGGTGCGGGATCCTCCTCTTCGGACTTGTCCCACAACGTGCATAATGGGTGATCGATTCTCCCGAAGATAATATCCTTTTGATAATTACCTTGGGCGGGTATGATGAATACAGCCTGTGGAGACTGAATCATTTGTCTCTTCACGACATACAATGAGTATACGAGAAAGTGTAGAGAAGGGTCATTGTAGAGCCTCGACATTGGGTCGTTAGGCACGTCATCCTCGGAAGTCGAGCAAGATAAGTAAGCAAAGTTGAACTTCTCATTCAAGACAATCTCATCCGCCTAGACAACATCGGTTACATTGTGGCTTTCGTAGCCGATTACAATTGGTTCGAAATCATTCAGGACAAGGCTATCGCTGTATTCGGGTTCACTATCCGCTTCGTGGCCACTTCCGGGCACCTCGAATGGTGGTTCGTCAAAATCTTGGTAAAGTAGGGAATCCGCAAAGTAGTTATTGACTCCTTTGAAGGGTTGTTTATTGGCAACTACTGTCTTCACCCGATAATAGTCGTCCACGTACTTTAGGCATTGGTGTAATGTGGACGGGGCTATACGGTTAATGTGGATCCATGGTCATCCCAGTAGCATGTTGTAAGAAGGTTTAGCGTCGATGACGTAGCAGGTGACCTCCGTCTTCATGTCGCCTATACGGCACTTAAGACGGATCTTGCCAAGCAGCCTTGTCCCGGTAGCGTTGAATCCGAAGATGGTCGTGGTTGTCATGGAAAGACGCTTCTGGGGGACCCCCAGGTATTGCATGAGTTTCAAGGGGAGAATGCTTAGCGCGGATCCTGGGTCAACTTGGATTCAATCCACTCTGGAGCAGCCGATGTACCCCGTGAAGTACAAAGGTCGATCGTGAGAGGTGCTTTTAATCAGCATGTCCTCGGGAGTGAATGTAATGCAGGGGACCCGTTGTTTCATGGTCTAACAACATCGTAAACATTTCTCCTCCGCGCTCTCCTCTCCCGTGGATGAGAAGTGCGTGGTAAAGACTTTTGAATTGGCTAATGCCTCTTGTAGAGCCTCCCGAGTTGGTCTAGACAGACGTAGGAGTTCGTACATGGTGATTCTGGCTGGAATGCTCTTCAGCTGTGCAATTAAGTTGAACCTGAAAGGCTGATTACTCGAGCTAGGCCCATTGGGATTCGGAGATGTCACTGCATGCGGCCTTGTGGAAGGTCCTACAGGATCCTTTGCTCTGGCAGGGTAATTCTTGGCGAATTCTCTTCCTGCTCTGGTGGCTAGGGCGGCAGCGTCCTCATCGGAGTCGGTGAAAGCGGCTACTGCCGTTTTGCCTTCATCTGGGATGGCGGATACGGCATTGCAAGGTTTACCCTTAGTCTTCTTCGAAGGCTTTGAAGTCCATTGCTCATCGCTGAGCAGGTCCGGATTGACCCACATCACTTGCCCCGATGGTAAGGTTTGGGATACTAAACCTTTTCCTTGTTGATTGTGAGGATCATCATTAGTGATTTTCAGCATTGCCTTAGGGATAGGAACTACCCCCGCCGGCGCTTGAACCTCTGGGAGATCTCTTCCAAAACTCAGAGTGACCATATTTGTGGTCACCTATTTGTGAACCTTCTCCTTTTTTAGAACTCCCACATCATACAGGGCTTGAAGCTTGTCCTTGAGGATATAGCATTTGGAGGTATGGTGGCCGAGGAACCTGTGATACGCGCAGTAGCCCGATTCATCGGTTTTGTTCGCCTCTTCAGGCTTGGTTACTTCTGGTAGCTTAATCCTATTGCTCTTGAGGAGCATGTCGAGGGTTTCTACCACTTGGTCTTCCCTAAAGTCGTATTGCCTCGGAGGGCATTGCTCAACGGCCTGGGTTTCGGCCTTTGGGCTGGTTTGGGCGCCAGAGCGGAATCAACGTTAACGGCCATGATCTCCTTTCCTCTAGCTCGAGGGGGATTCTTTAGCGCGCTTAGTTTGGCAGCCCCCTTTTTGGAGTGAGGCTCCTCGGCCTCGAGCCTCTTGGTCATATTCTCGACTTGCTCGCTCTGGCGAACGTGTTCTTTCTAGGTTCGGGCCTCTACCACGCCAACCTTGGACAAAATAATGATTAAAAGGTTATTGCAGCACATCTCAATCAGTGTGGTTTCAAAGACTTGATCTCGGCAATGAACCGACCGATTCCTAAACCTCTTTACGAAGTCATTGACTGACTCCGACTTCCTTTGCTTCTCAGCAAGGAGGGTGGCTATCGACACCTCGGTATCATCATCGAAGAAACGGGCAAGGAAGAGCTTTTTTGCATCGGCCCATGACTTGATAGAGCCTAGTTCCAACTTGCGGAACCATTCGAAGGCTACCCCTTTTAGGGTGTCGATGAACAGCCGGGTGAGGATGGCGTCGTTTCTGGTGAGGAATCTGGTCTAAGCCATAAAGTAGTAGATGTGCTACGAGGGGGACCCCTTTCCATTAAACTGCACCAAACTGATGGGTTTGAATTTTGCCGGGTAGGGGACTATGTCCCACTCGACAGGGTATGGCCTGACCACCCCCAGTTTGTTCATGTTTTGTTGGAGCTTCAAGGCATTGAACTGGCTTTGGAACTCCTCGAATCTCCTATCTCAGGTGGTACCCCTGGAGCGCGATGTTCCTGCCAATGACTTCGAGGAGTGATCTGACAGGATTTCAGCATTATCTTCCTGTTCAGTCATCTGATTAGGAGTAGGTCCCCATTCCTTGCCTTCCGCCGGCCTCCATGGGCTACGCGTGACCTTCTTCTTCTTCTTTTTGTTCAGAAGCTGCTCCAACATGTCCTTTATGGACTCGATGGCAACCTGATGTTCTTCGAACTTTTGGGCAATTGTCTGATCTCTCGAGGTGTCAGCCATGTGCGCCCTTGCTAGCTCGCCGTAGCTCGAATGCGAGGTCTTGGACATAGCCGCCGCCGAACAAACTCCTTATTCACTAACAGAAGGGGGCTCTAGGAGAGAGTAATCCAATGGGACATTGACTCTCGTACAACTGCCGGTGTGCAGGAATATGCCGTCACGCTCGTGTTGAACCAGCGGGTGACTGGACTCCATGAAAGAATTCAAATCTGGAAAATCTGGAAGTACATTTTTACCCTTCCCTGTCATGTTGACCGTAGCAGATGAGAGCTCTAAATTATCGAGGGCGTGCCTTCTTTGGTGGCTACGCCTTCGACGAGAAGATCTTGGTTGGGTAGGCCACTTAGAAAGTCTTTCGAACACCGAAGGTTTTGCCGTTCTTATACACTGGCAATCGACGAGTACCGTTTGGATAAGCCTTTCACAGTGACACTAAGGATTCGCCTCATGCATGGTGCGTTTGTGAGTCAGGTAACCCGGAAGGTCTTCTGCGGGCGGTTGCCAACAACCCCCAGCATCAGAAGGGTTAACCGAGCGATCGCATGAGAAAAGTTTGGATGAACTCTCTGGCGTACACTGGGTGGAATGGCTAAGTGTCGAAGTTAGGCGAGTTTGCCTTGACAGGCGACTCTTTGCGCTTGGACGAGTTCCTGTTTGTGTGCAAACTCCGACCCTTTGTTCATGCAGGCGTGTTGGTGAGGTATCGCCTATTGTTTTGCCTTTGTCGTTAAGGCTCATTCGCTCGCAACGCTTACCCGTCAAGTGGATTCGGTGAGACTCGCCCAACTTCGATGGTTCGCCTACTTGGGTAGGCTCGCCTGCTCCGGGTCGCTTGTTTATATCAGGGATATGACCTGAGAAAAGGAGTCCGCTTGAGGGGGCAGCCTCGCCCCACTTTGACTAGTTCGCCTGAACGGCCGAGTTTGTCAAAAATGCCGGACCCGTCGAAATGGGAGATATTACGATCAGAGCGAAGTCTGCCTGAACGCAAAGGTTCGCCTGATTTGGCGATCCCTCCAGCGCTGGGAGGGTTGCTCCTCCATCTTGCGCTCTTCAAACCCGAATAATAATTCAGGCCGTCGTATGAGGTGAAGGTTTGGGCCTCCTGTCGGATGAGGACCTATCGTCCGGGCAGATTGTGACGGTGTGGTCTGCGCCGAGATGAATCACCATTCCTTCCTGAGTAGGGGGCTACGAGGGTCGTTTGGCGACCCATCTGGTAGCCTTTCACCTCATACTCTCGACCTCTGGCTTGGCCTTGATCACTTCGAAGAGAGTAGGCTCCCCCGGCGTGACTCGGATAGGGTCCTCAGGCGTGGAGACTTTGACCGTTTGAGGTCGGCCTCTACGCACGGCTCTGTGGTGTTTGCAGGACGCATTACCACAAGAGGAGGAGGAAGACAAATACTCTTCGTAGTTGGCTTGGTCGAACTCGATTTCTAGGGACTCTACGGTTGTCCCAACAGCAACCTTGTCGAACTGCGGTACCACCATTTTGGTTGAAGAAATAGTTTCTCCCACTATGGTTGTCATCTTCTGTCGGTGTAAATTTTGATTTCCCGATACAGAGGTTTCATTTGTATTGATAAGAATAGCTTATTACAAACTAACTAATCGAAATTACAATAGAAGCAGAGGGAATGCCGTCCTTGTTTAACGTGGGGACTTTGGTAACGATAGGACGTCTCGCTCGGTTCTCGCACCGAGTCTACTTCCCTTGGACGATTCGATCAAGGTTGCTGGTGAGCTTCAGTACACAGTTGAAGCTCGTGCTAGTCGAGTTCGAGTTTTCAAGTTCGATGGCGATCAGGGCCCGAAGCTAGGAGAGGATGCTAGAGTGCAAAGGTCATGCAAAGAGCTTGTTGTCAACTCAGTCGAGAGTAGAGAGGTAGTGGTTCAGCTAACTGATTGAATTAACCAATTAACTATGAGCGAACCTCTTTCCTATAGCCAGGAGAGGTTCTTAAATAGAGGAGAGACGGCATGGTCACTCCCTTGAATCATAGGATGTGACCATGTACTGTTGGGAGATACCATGCTTCTCGCTTGTACTGTAAGCGGCTGCTTGATGGGTTTGGAGCGTTGTACTCCTCCTCCTCACGTTGCGGGAAATAGGAAGGCCCATCCTTGTACGTGATACTATGGCTGCTAGGTACTCTGGCTAGCTCGGCGAGCTTGTTGATCTTAGGTGGATTCAGCTCTTGACTCGTGCAGGCGAGGCGAGCTTCAATCGTAAGCATGCCGTCGGACTTGGCGATTGTAATGATTTGACTGGTCGCTCGTACTGTGAGCGGCTACTTGATGGGTTTAGAGTACTGTGCTCCTTCCCTTCACATCATGTGAAGTGGGAAGGCCCATCCTTGTACGTGGTATAGCAACCGCCGAGTACCCTAGCGATTCTAGTAAGTTTATCATTTGTAGGCGAATTCGGCTCTTGACTCATGCAGATGAGGCGAGCCTCACCTGTAAGCATGCAGGCAGACTTGGCGATTACATGGATTTGACCAGTCACTCATATTGTGAGCGGCTACTTGATGGGCTCGAAGTACTGTGCTCCATCCTTTTACGTCGTGGGAAGTGGGAAGGCCCATCCCTATACATGACATAGCAGCCGCCGAGTACTCTGGCGAGGATGTTGATCGTTTGGCTGATTGTCTGGGTATGTAGGCGAGTTTAGCTCTTGAGTAACCTTAACTTGCGCTGGCAGGTTAGGTTTGTGGGCGAGTCTCTACTCGCCTGGCAGATTGCCCAAGTGTAGACGAATTTGATGAGCGCGTAGCCCTGGTTTGTGCTGGCGAGTCAAACACATGGGTGAGCCCGATTTTCAAGTCGTGCGGGAGACTCGAATACACAGGCAGATTTTAGTCTTATCTGCAAAAGTAATTTTTACCGTCTACAAAACCCCCCTTTGAAATTTTAGTTATGGATATGCAACCCAAGCCCCCAAATTTTGGCCATAACCTCAAGCTCCTCAAACCCAAGTTTCAAACTTCTTCCTCATGCAAAAAACCATTCAAAATTCGGCCATAATCTTTTCATACGAGTTCATGAACTCTTCAATCACACCCACAAATTCATGAATCAAAATCAAACAAATGTACAAGAGTTATGAAGAGGAGCTTACCCAAATCAAAAGCTTGAAAATCCAATGCCAAAGCCCAAGTTTTGAACTTGAAAACCCAATCAAAACCCTAGATTTTAAGGGTGGAATTTGGCCAAGAGCAAGAGGAGAGGAATATGAGGCTTCAAAACTTTTTATAAGAAGGGTTTAAGGGTTCTTAAAAAGGGGATTAAGAACTCTAATAGAGGAGAAGTTATGGGTTTGGATGAGGAGTTCTAAAAGATAAGAGTTCAGGAAGAAGATGAGAATAAAAGGGAATTCAAAATTTTGGTTTTGTAAAGGGGGGCAGAACTACTACCAAAATCCTTTGAAAAAACCCTCCCTCTATCTCTTGGTCATGTGGCCGACTCCGCGAAGAGTCTAGTCCACCCGCCGAAGACCAATTGGCCGAGACCCCCTAGTCAACTCGCCAAGACCCCCTCGTCAACTCGAAGTGGCGGAGCCCCCCTCATCGACTCGAAGGGCAGTGTCAGCCCGTACCTCGAGGACCAAGTGGCCAAGACCCCCTAGTCAACTCGCCGAGACCCCCTCGTTGACTCAAAGCGGCGGAAACCCCCTCGTCAACTCGAAGGGTGGTGTCAGTCCGCACCTTGAAGACCAAGTAGACAAGACCCTCTAGTCAACTCGCCGAGGCCCCCTCGTCGACTCAAAGCGGCAGAGACCCCTTCGTCGACTCAAAGTGGTTGAGACCCACTCGTCGACTCAAAGGGCGGTGTTAGCTCGCACCTCGAAGACCAAGTTGCCGAGACCCCCTCGTCGACTCGAAGCGGCAGAGACCCCCTCGTCGACTCAAAGCGGTGCAGACCCCCTCATCGACTTGAAGAGCGGTGTCAGTCTACACCTCAAAGACCAAGTGTCCGAGACCCCCTAGTCGACTCGCCGAGACCACCTAGTCAACTCGCCGAGACCCCCTCATCGACTTGAAGGGTGGTGTCAATCCGCACCTCAAAGACAAAGTGGCCGAGACCCCCTAGTTGACTCGCTGAGACCTGCTCGTTGACTCAAAGCGGCAGAGACCTCTTCGTCAACTCGATGGCCGAGACCCCCCTAGTCGACTCACTGAGAACCTGTTTTCACCCGTATAGCCTCCTGAAAACCTGTTTTTCGTTAAGATTTCAGGATCCCTTCAGTCCAGAGCCTCTCCAATTGATCTGTGGTTATCTTTGAACATAGTTAAGTAGTTACAACTGAGGATAAGATCAAATCCTTCGTTCTTATCCGAAAATAGAGCTTCTGAAGCCTATAAATACAGCACTAGGGCCTTCATTCACACGGATCTGGAATTCTGAGCAAACGACAAAGCCTTGTCGAATTGGAGAGTGGAGGAGCATGAATATTAGCAAAGGGGAAGCAAGTTCTTGGCTAGTTCTTCGACATAAAGGAGGAGAGTTTAATAGATCTATAGTTCTTTTTAGCCCCGTTCATCTGATTCACTTGAGATCGCAACATTATTGTGATATCGAGAAGAGTGTTTATCTCACCATTGCTGAGATAGTTACTTCAATATCTTGTCTCCTTTGCGAGGCAATAAAATCAATTGGATCTGATCATTTGTTGGTCCACGGATAAACCCTGGCACCGGCAAAGATCCCGCGCAAGCAGAAGACCGATAACCGATTTCTCTGCGTGTATTTTTAAGAAAGTTGTAATCTTTTTATTATGTAAGGAGACTTATAAAAAGTCTTTTTTAACTTATTGTAACGACTGAAGTTGTAATGAGCCCAGTAATGAATAAACCAACTTTCGACGCGAACAATCTCGTGGTTCTCTTAGCTCATGGGAGACTGCTAAATCTTCTCTTGGCAATGGTATGTTGTCTTCAAAGCGGCATACGAGAGTTGGTTTTTGATTTTGTTCAAGTCAAGGAGATAGACTATGGAAAGAAGAATACTTCCAAAACTCCCAACCCGCGAGTACCACTGCCATACACCTATTTGATGGCATGGTACGTCTTACATTACCCCTCGTTGATGACGACAGCTTCTCCCTACAGCGGATCCTTTATTTCGTTTATCCGACGGCTGGAGACAACTAAGTTGGAGGGCTGGTACATGGTTATGGTCTGGCAGATATTGTCGAAGGACCTTAATTATCATGTATTCTGTTGTTTCCCTAAATTTGAGGGTGGAGGATATGGTGAGACTCATCAAGATGTGAGAGGCCCTAATTACTTTATGAAGCTAAATGAAGGCGTCTTTCGGTGGCTTATCAACATCAGGCCAAGCTATCTCATCTTCCATCAGGGTGGGAAAAATGTATTATTGAGCCCTATTAGCCCTTCAAATTCTCTCGGCAGTTCGGATATAACCAGCTATACATTAGCAATCCCAACCCTCGGCTCGCACTCATCGGTAATTTATATGAAGGAGTTGTAGGCAATAAAAATTTCCTGGGTGTCAAAGCCCGCTTGACTGGCCCTACCTGCCAATAGCTTGTGCTCGTTTGCATTCAGGAGCTCACCCACAGAGCTCAACCTCTCATTATTGAGCCCGCTTGCAGAGCTCAACATTGCCTATTCTTTGAGCTCACCCGCAGGGATCAATCCTGCTTGTTTATTGAGCTCGCCCGCAGTGCTCAATCCCGCCTGTTTATTGAGCTCGCCTATGTAGGCGTATAAAACTACCTATAGGTCCCTTAACACAGCTCAACGACGCCGATTCAACAAACGGACCATCGGGGGACGTATCCAAACAAAGCTGTTAGCCCACAACGCCAAAGCCAAACGATATGCGACGAAGCGGACTAACGTGGTTAATGAATTGCATGCGAGCAACGGAATGCATCCATTCGCATGCGGAATCAAACCAACGGTTCAAGGAGTCAACGAGTCATCCAAACAAGAGCGAACTCGGATGAATCACAATCGAATCAAGATCGGTTTCAGACTCGAACTCAGAGGCGGATTTACTGCCAAATCAGGAACCCGACTTACTACTAAATCTGGAATCTAGTCAACGAGTCGTTTCTAGATCAATCAACCACACAACCGAATCACGGACATAACCGGAACCGGAAGCAACGGAAAACGACGAAACGGACAACACCCGGAGTGGCTCGGCCTAAACCGAGCCATCTCAAGGTGGTTCGGCCCAAGCCGAGCTACCCTGAGGTGGCTCGGTGGCCGAGCCACCCTGAGGTGGCCGGCGGCTCGGGTGGCTTCTGACCCTTGGCCTGGGGCACAGTCTCGTTTGCCTATAAATAGGCTAGGGCGTTGTTCATTTGAGAGGTTGGATTTTGGAGGAGGCGAAGCCCTGCAGGATTGAAAGCTCAAAACATAAAAAGATTTCAACTTTGGGACTTCGAGAACTTGCTCTTCCAGATCTGGTGCTCGGCGATCGTCAACGCCAAATAAGGCAGGAGTTCAAGAGGACCGGATCTCAGATCTACGTTGCTATACTCCGGATTAGAGCGGTTGTTTCCTTGGTGAAACAATCCCTCTGGCTATTATTTCCTTGGTGAAATAATACCCGTTATACTGCGTAGATCCGACCGGATCTAGATCTCGCGGTGGTCCACGGATAAACCCTGGCGCAGGCAAACAACCCACGCAAGCGAGTGACCGCAAAACAGGAGCTCGTGATTTGTTCGACAAACAAGGAAACAAAGTTGTAATTTTCATTTCTTTTTATTTGATTTTCGTTGTAACCGGATCTTATAAAAAGACCGGATCTTTGTAATCGATAAACAATTACCAAGTGTGCAATGGAATCAGTAATGAAGAAAGCAACAAATTTTCCCGCGAACAATCTGGCGACCACAGTGGGAGCCACCGATCTCGCTGCCGAGATCGGAGCGTCGTAGCCGCGGGTCTCAATCCCGGTCGTGGAGGAGATCGAGTACGAGTTCGACCAGCAGAAGTTCGAGGAGTACGTGTCCTCGTCCGAATCTACCTCCCCCCGCAAGTCTAAGAAGTTCTCCTCCAGGAGAAAAATTCGTTGGTATGAAGATGTCGAAAACACCAACGAAGATCTCGCCCCGCTGGATGCCGAAGCTGCATTGGGTGAGATCTCTCCAACTTCCAACCAGGTCAGATCTGCTCTGGCCAAATCTTCCGTTGCCGAGGGCGTGGTGACTCTCTCGAAGAGAGCCCGCCAAAGGCAACGTCAACGCCTCGCGAAACAATTCGCAAAGGCAATGGAGTCTGTTGACGGAGTCCGTTACAAAGCGGAGCTGAAAAACAGAAGAGGCAAACAGCCTCAACAACAGATGAACGGCGGCTCTTCCAAGCCACTAACAACGGAATGGGTCCGTGTCAAACGAAACCGTTCAACGCTGGAGGAACGCATTCGCAAGCGTCGCGCACTATCAGCGCAGGCACGGGCTCGAGCTGAAGAAGCCCGTAGAAAGCTTCAGAAGGAGGTGACAAAGAAGCCGCCACCAACCCGCAAAGCCTAGAGGCCGAAGTCCGAAGTGACGATTCAGGCCAAAGAGCAACCTTTGCAGCCTTCGAAGCAGGTTCAACCTCC
>BQKN01057237.1:7204-20137 GCA_022839385.1 Asparagus kiusianus | reverse complement strand
TCTCTCTCTCTCTCTCTCTCTCTCTCTCTCTCTCTCTCTCTCTCTCTCTCTCTCTCTCTCTCTCTCTCTCTTCGTTCGCCTCACCCACCTCAGTTCCACCCCACAGTCTAGCCCCGAGCCTCCGACCAGTCAACCGCAGCCCCGCCTTCCTCTCAACCATCGACATCTCCTCCCCGCTTCCTCTCCCCCTCTCTAGCAGCCTCTATATTCTCTTCTCTCTCTCTTCTTCCTTGCAACCCGCAGCCACACCACCACCTCCCTCACCCGTCGATCATAACCGCCGACCACACCAACCACTTGCTTCACCTCACCACCTCTCTGCCTACCAGATCCATGCTCGATCTCCCCACACTGCTCTGACCAAGCCCTCCGATAGCCCCGCTCGCCTCTACCCGCAGCCTCCTCACCGCCTTCGCCTCCTCCCTCGTGCTCCATCGAGTTGCCTCTAGCCATACCCCAGCCCCTCTTTCTCAACCCTCTCACCTCCTGCTCCACCTAGCCACCGCAACTGTCCAGCCGCCCTTGACCCGCGCCTAGATTCCCTAGCGCCGTACTCCCCTTCCAACTCCGACAGCGCCATCGCCCAAACCTGACACCCGCCGCCTCTCTCGCCTCTACTCTCGTCGCTGTCCTCTCTCAACCCGCACTGCCTACAACCTCAACTCCCTCTCCTCCTCCGCCTCTTCCACCCGCACTGCTCCTCAGCCCTCTTCGCTACCTTCATCCGCCTCCGACCTACCATGCCGACCACCAGATCCCCTTCCCACAACAGCACTCCGCCGGGCTTCGCGTCGTCGCTGTCTCCAAACAGTACCGTCGCCTCCATCTCACCGTCGCTACCGCCTCGTACGGTAACGTCGAATCGTTCGACAATATTCCAAGGCAAGATTCCCAACCGTTGTTTTATTTTTATTTTATTTAGATTATTGTAGAAATTATTAGGCGTAAGTTCTATTTCTCATTTAGTTCGTGTCAATTATTATATTTGTCGTAAATTAATTATGTGTAAGGTCCCTGCTCTGTTATTTTATTTCGTACAAATTTTAGATCTGTTAATAATTATCCGCATGGGTTTGATGAATGATATTGAATAAATCGTAATTATGTGATAAATAGTATTTTCAGAACAAATATAATAAATTATAGAATTTATTTTGACAACGGGATTATTTTAGAATAATTATAATATTTTTTAGAATTTATTTTGTGGAAGGAATTACTTTAGAATGATAAATAATTTTAAAAAGAATTTATTTTGGGAAAATAAACTATTTTGAGTTATTGAGAATTTATCTTATAGAAAGATTATTTTTGATTTTTAAATTTATTAATTTAAAAGATTAATTTTAGAATAAGTATGGTGAGAGATAATTTTAAAGGAATTTATTTTGCAAAAGAATTATTTATTATAAATTAATTTAGTTTATGAACGTGTTATTTGTTGATGTTGACCGTGATATTTTATGTGCAAAGTATCCGCCGATTTCATGATTCTTATTTTAATTATGTGACATATCATATTTTATTGCATAGAATTAGCTGCATTTATTGTTCCTTGTTGTGTTTGAGAACCACTAGTAGTTCATGACTTAGTGGATTTGTACGATATGAACAAGACTTAGTGAAATGTGTGTACGTTGATTGAATTTAGAAGGTGGATCAGAGATCTAGTTCAGGTTATGATTGTTGACTTAGATAATCGAGAAAGGGTTGGGATAGGGAAGTCTTTGTTCATGTGATCGGATGTGGCAGTTGATGTATCTTCTAGGCTCACACCAATGAGTTTGTGTAGCACTGGGGTTGGTTTGTTGGGTCAAAGTGAAGTTTGTGTAGTCACTTTGGTTAGTGAGTTTGATATTCACTCGAGTTTAGCGTGAGTTCGGACCAGGCTGAAAACAAATTGCGTGTAGTCCTTTGACTGAGTTTGTGTTGCGGTATTGGATGCACGTAGGGGATATGCAAATAGTCATTTATCCAAAAATATGAACGTTAACTCTATGTGAGATATGGACTGGTGATCTATTTTAGGATGGCTAGTACTCGACCCTTATTGTATGCTGTCATGATTTAGTAGTGGATTGCATTTTGACTTTTTAGATTTCCAGTTGCACGTATCTATTATCATTTATGTTGTTGCATTTGTTATTGCGTTGGTCATTCAACCATTCTATTTTCTTTTGTGGGGTCTTGCCGTGCGCCATGCACACTGATATACACCTGTTTTCTCTTGTGTACGTCAGATTTAGAAGATGGACAGGTCCAGTATGGAGGCGCCTCATAGTCGGAGTGTATTCTATATGGAGCAGAAGAGCAAGCTGGAGTTTAGCCTTTTCTTATACAGTTGCTGAGAGATATTAGATTTCTTATGTAGTATTATTTCTCTTTTAGTATTCAAGGAATTTTTAGTTATTTCATAGTACTTCTTTTATACTATTGGAGTTTGTATTTTTATATTTTGTTGGACAATATATTTTGTAATAAGGGCATGTTTGACCCAAACTTTATGTTTAGGATGTTATCCCATTTGTGATATGTCATTTCTTTATTCTGAGTTGTTTATTATATTCTTGCTAGTTGTGATCGGGGACCTGTGACTTCGCGTTGTATATTGCTTGTCGCTTAGCATATTAGGTTGAGAAGAAATATTTATTTTTATTTATTCTCCTCAATCTAATACATCGCGGCCTTATCCACGTTCCGATTCCCCGGTATTTTGGGAAGCGGGACGTGACAGGGTGGTTTCAACAATTCAAGCGAGCCCACCAACTTAGGCGGGGCTTTGCTCTTCAAGTCATCCGTCCAAATCAAGCGAGTCACCCAGATCAGGCGAGCATCATTATTCAGGTGATCTCCATACAATAGGCGAGCTTCCCCTCCAAATAGAAACCAACATGCAGGCGAACCCCAGCGGGACCACCTGAGAACTAGCCTTAGCCAAAAAGGCAAAGCTAGAACATCTCAAGCATACGAACCTCGCCTAAATGAACAGACGGCATGAGCTCACCAACAGTCGGCTAAAGCTCACTCAAATTCCAGACCTCGCCTGACAAGGCAAGATCACCTAAATGAACAAACGGCTCGAACTCGCAAGCAGTCGGCTGAAGATCGCTCGAACTCTGAACCTCGCCTGTCAAGGCAAGGTCTTATGAAGTCAACACTTGGGAAATTTCCCAAGTGTTCTCATTCTGACTCTTTTGAGTCTTCTTCGTGTGATTGCACACTTGGTCCTTCCGATGCTGGGGGTCGCCACCACCAACCCGTAGGGGATCTCAGGTATCATCTAACTTGTAAATGCACTATTTAGGAGGAGAACCCTCAGTGCTATTGCGAGAGGCTCATCCAGGCGGTACTTATTGACTGCCAGTGCACCGAGGTGCCGAAGCCATCAGTGTTCGAGTCTTTCTCGATGGTTTCCTAAACTAAGACGCCATCGCCGAAGACGCGATAGTCAGAAGAAGCGAGCCATTGGTGACTTAGAGCTCTCAATAGCCATAGTAAACATGGTAGGGAAAGGTAAATCCTGGCATTCGGATTCATTAGATCTTGAATATACCCCGGGGTTCAGATGGCTCCCTGTTGAAGAGGGGGGTGTATACTAAGGCACTCGTCTTCAAACAGGAATAGCTATCCTATTCGATTATGCTCGTTTTTCACCCATCTATGATAATGAGGACGAGGTGTGCTCAGCAGTAGCAACTTCTCAAACCTCAAGCTCAGCCAACGGAAAGCACGCAAATGTGCAAATGGCGGAGGCCTCCAATGACCTCGCTGAAAAGTTAGAGGAGTAGTAAGCAACCATCAGCTCTCTAAGGGAGATGATGGAACAACTTCTCAACGAGAAGAAGAAGAAGAGGAATTCACGAAATCGATGAAGACCCTCAAGGAACAGAGAGCGAGAGCTTACTCCTCCTCACACAACTGAAGAAGAAGATAATCGTGAGCCGCATTCGGATTATTCTAACAAATCCTCAGGAAGACACTCGCATTCAGGCAGCACTCCTCGAGACAAGAGGTTCGATGAGTTCCAGAGTCAGCTCAACGCCTTGAAGCTCCAGAAGAACATGAACAAGCTGGGGTGGTTCGACCGTATCCAGTCGAATAGGACACGGTCACCTACCAGGCAAAGTTCAAACCAATGAGCCTGGTCCAGTTTGATGGCAAGGGCTCTCCCTCATAGCACATCTACTAATTCCTATCTCAGACAGAATTCCTCAAGGAAAACAATGCCATTCTCACTCAACTGTTCATTGGTACCCTGAGAGGGGTGGCCTTTGAATGAGGGGTGGCCTTTGAATGGTTTCGTAAGCTGGAACCAGGCTCCATCACAACATGGGCCAATATAGAAAGGATTTTCTTGGCCTGTTTCTTTAACAATGACACGAAAGTGTCAATGGCCACCTTGCTTGCCGATAAACAAAAGAAGACAGAATTAGTTAACGAGTTCGTCAAGAGATTCAGGAATCGGTCACTTTAGTGTCAGGACCAAGTCTACTTGAGCACCCTGGTTGAGATGTGCTACAACAATCTCTCAATCAACATTCTTTCCAGAATCGGCATGGTGGAACCCGAACCTGGAAGGAACTTGTTTGCCAAGGTGAGCAAGTCGAAGAACCTCAAACAAACAGCAGATCCCCTACATCACTTTTACTCCAGAAGACATGCTCATCAAGAGCACGACTCACGACCGACCCCTATACTTCACAGGATACATCGGCTCCTCGAGAGTAGATAGGATCCAAGTCGATCCGGGGTCTGCACTAAGCATTGTCCCCCTGAAGCTCATCAAGCACTTGGGGGTGCCTCAAAAGCGGTTGTCTTCGATGACCACCACCATCTTTGGCTTCAACGCCACCGAAACCTAGCCACTTGGGAAGAATCGTCTCAAATGCTGACTGGGTGACATGAAAACTGAGGTGACCTGCTACGTCATTAACGCAAAACCCTCCTATAACATGTTGTTGGGCTGGTCATAGATCCATAGCAATAGGATAGTCCCATCCATATTACACCGGTGCTTGAAATATGTAGACAACTGTGACTGATAATGAGCCCGTGAATAATAAGGGTCTCATCTTTAATGATATTGAACCCATTGTGATTAGATATGAAGGCCTTGATGTAACTGACGTCGATGAAGAGAACGAGTTTTTATTTGGTGAAAGTCTCGCATTTGCTTATTTGTCGTCTGGTTCGGAACCTGTTGATGATGGGTTCAGCAACTCAATCTTAAGGGTGTACAACAACTTTTCCCTGCACTTGCCTCTGTACTCATCGTTTATCACCAACAGGCAAATGATTAAGTCCTCACTAGCTATTTTTGTCATACCTGCCTGAAATATTTCTCAGCAAGAAATTATCTTGGGGAGGATAAACTAACCCGCATGTACATTGTGGGACAAGACAGACGAAGACGAACCTGCTTCTCAATTCTCATGTTACAGCCCCGTCGTGAAACGCATGATGGAGAGGATGGGTTATGATTTAATCCGTAATGAAGGCTTAAAGTACGGCAAAGGCCGAAAGATGCTCCTTCGACCTGCCTATGTCCCCAGAGGGAAGCCTGACAATTACTATGGCAAAACTCAAAGAGGGCTAGGTTACTCCTTCTCTTCCTCGAAAATGGTCAACAACGCTGTCGCTTACGCAAAGAGTTGCTACGCGTGTCAAATCCACACTAATTACATGCACAAACTACTTGAAGACCTACATCCGACAACAACTTCATGGCCATTTGAAACCTGGGGATGGATGTCGTCGGACCGATATCTCCTCCATCAGCTAAAGGCCATTGCTTCATCCTTATGATAATTGACTACTTCTCCAAATTGGTCGAAGTTGTTCCCTTGAGAGAAGTCAAGACCAATGATGTGATCAAGTTCATCAAACATTGCGTTACCTACCAATAAAGTGTCCCGAGGCGCATCATTTATGATAATGGATCATAATTTGTGAGTCATGCCTTCACTCGGTTCTGTGACAAAATCAGAATACAGAACCTGGCGTCCACAGCTTATAATCCCTCAGCAAACGGATTGACCAAGGATTTCAACAAGACGAACATGAAGATCTTGACCAAGCTGACCTCCAATAGTAAGCACGACTGGGACGAGAAGTTCGGTTAAAGCTTATGGGCGTATCGGACCATGGTTCATACATTGACCGACACCACACCTTACTCATTGGAATATGGTTGTGAGGCCGTGTTGCCATTCGAAATTCAGATTTCGTCCCTACGCATCACACTTGTAGCAGGGATGACGACTGAAGAAAGTCATCAACGACGTCTCGCAGAATTGGAGGCGTTAGATGAAAAGCAGTTTGAAGCTCAGCAGCACATTGAGTTCTATCAAGCCCGAATCTCTAAGGCTTTCGATAAGAAAGTCAAACACAAATCCTTCAACTAGGGAGAGCTGGTCCTCGCGGTTCGACGACCCATGATCCTCAACTCAAAGAAGAAAGACAAATTTCAACCCAAATGGGAAGGTCCATTTGTAATAGAAACAGTCTATTCAAATGGGAACGGCGACAAAATTTTGATGCCTATCAATGGCAAATTCCTAAAGAAGTAATACCCTTAGTCTTCTTCTAACCTCTTAGTACTTTGACAAGTATATGAGTATAAATTGCTCCTCACCTCTAACTGGTGCACGAGGCTTAACTGCTCCCATACTCCGACAAGTATATGAGTATAAACTGCTCCTCACCTCCAACTGGTGCAAGAGGCTAAACTGCTCCCGTACTCGGACAAGTATATGCGTGTAAACTGCTCCTTATCTCTAACTAGTGCACGAGGCTAAACTGCACCCCTACTCCGATAAGTATATGAGTATAAACTGCTCCTTACCTCTAACTGGTGCACGAGGCTAAACTGCTCCCCTACTCCAACAAGTATATGGGTATAATGGGCCCCTTACCTCCAACTAGCACACGAGGCTAAACTACTCCCATACTCCGACAAGTATACGAGTACAAACTACGCCTTACCTCCAACTAGTGCACGAGTCTAAACTGCTCCTTACCTCCAACCGAAATACGAGGATAAACTATTTCTTACCTTTGATGGGATGTTCCTGGAGAATATTCTTAAGGATAACCCGGTAACCTCCAACTGGTATACGATGATAAACTATTCCCTACCTTTAACGAGAAGTTCCTGGAGATTACTACACATGATATTCTTAAGGATAACCCGGGATAAGCTAGTTATTCCAGATAAAAAGCAACTATCCGAATAATCCATTCTTAATCATGATAAAAATGATTAAGAACCTCCCACTGGTGCATCATGTTAAACTGCTCCTTACATCTCCAACACGGTCAAACCTTCCTATAGTTATGACTAGAGCCAAAATCCCCCTCAATTCGTTCCACGAATGAGCGTTCCACCAAATTGAGCGATCAAACCTTTAAACAGTTAGGATCATCCAAACTCTCACTGGTCAAACCTTCTTACATTTGAGACCAAGGCCAAGTTCCCTCACCAATCCTTTCTAATAAGATGGCGGGTCCCTAAAACTATCATGTTAATGATCACCTTTGATAGTCCCCTCCAAATTTTCTCTGTCGATCCTCTTCAACAGGACGACTGGTCCACTCCCACTGTCATGTTAACAACCACCTCTGACAAAATCAACTTACCAATCCTTTTCAAATGGATGGTAAGTCCTCAAAGTCGCTCCAATCGCGACAATCCAATCAACTTACCAATCCTGTCCAATAGGATGGTAGGTCCTCAAAGTCGCTCCGATTGCGATAATCCTATTAGGTTAACGATCACCTCTGATAGTTGATACCGTCATTCCCGCAAATGGTGTTGTCCAATCAATCGTCACACTCATACGTCCCTGAATGACCTGATCCATACCGAACATTCTAATATCCTTAGAACAATCGATGGGTAGTAGCCTACCATGTGATAGCTCCTACAACAATCAATTGTCACACTCCTACGTCCCTGAACGATTTGATTCCACTAACACCGTCATTCCTAAAAATGACATTGTTCGTCGATATCGGCCTACCAAGCAATGTGCCATATCGACCCCCTATTCCGAACAGTAACCCGCCAAATGGTGACTGTTTTTATTCGGATCCTATCTTGGTCGCACACGATGACCGTTCATGTTGAACTAAGTTGTTATACTTAACGATGTAGCCCAACTAAATTATGACATAACGGTTGTAATTAACTCAACCTGACGCCTTGAACGGCTAAGGGTAGGGTAGAAATTTAAGCATTAAGTCTAAAAGAAACTTTTTAACAACTCATCATACTAAGGGGAATAGTATGACTATCACGATTCAAATGGTAATTAGTAAAGGCAAATCAAACCCGTTAACAGCTGAGAGTTTGCTAAAAATCCTAAGAGGGTCAAGAGAAAAGGAGTATATGCGCACGACGTTGTAGGCGTATAAAACTGCCTATAGGTCCCTTAACACAGCTCGACGACGCCGATTCAACAAACGGACCATCGGGCGACGTATCCGAACAAAGCTGTTAGCCCACAACGCCGAAGCCAAACGATACGCGACGAAGCGAACTAACGAGGCTACGAAGCTAACGAACCGCACGTGAACAACGGAATGCATCCATTCGCATGCGGAATCAAGTCAACGGTTCGGGGAGTCAACGAGTCATCCAATCAAGAGAGGATTCGAACTCAAACACCAAGGTGGATTTACTGCCAAATCAGGAACCCGACTTACTTCCAAATCTGGAATCAAGTCAACGAATCGATTCCAGACCAAGTCAACCACAAACCCGGATCACGAACCGACAAAACAACTGAACGACGGAACACAACACCCGGGGAGGACTCGGCCGAAACCGAGCCACCCCAGGGTGGCTCGGCCCAAGCCCAGCCACCCTGGGGTGGCTCGGCATGGGCCGGGCCACCCTGGGGTGGCCGGCTTCCCCCCCCCCTCTCTCTCTTATGTGCACACGGGCACAGGTTCGAGTGCCTATAAATAGGCCAGGGGGTTCTTCATTTTAAAAGGTTGGGGATTTTGGAGGGAGGCGAAGCCCTGCTGGATTGAAGACTCAGATCTAAAAAAGATCTCAACTTTGGGACTTCGAAGACTTGCTCATCCAGATCTGGTGCTCGGCGATCATCAACGTCAAATAAGGCAGGTGTTCGAGAGGACCAGATCTCAGATCTACGTTGCTATACTCCGGATCAAAGCTTGGTCTTTGATCCCGAGATTCGAGCGGTTGTTTCCTTGGTGAAACAATCCCTCCAGCTATTATTTCCTTGGTGAAATAATACCCGTTATACTGCGTAGATCCGACCGGATCTAGATCTCGCGGTGGTCCACGGATAAACCCCGGCGCAGGCAAACAACCCACGCAAGCGAGCGACCGCAAAACAGGAGCTCGTGATTTGTTCGACAAATAAGGAAAC
The DNA here is from genome assembly GCA_022839385.1 of Asparagus kiusianus. Taxonomy (NCBI): domain Eukaryota; kingdom Viridiplantae; phylum Streptophyta; class Magnoliopsida; order Asparagales; family Asparagaceae; genus Asparagus; species Asparagus kiusianus. Next base: position 10,736 of record BQKN01057237.1, on the reverse strand, counting down.
AAAGTTGTAATTTTTATTTCTTTTTATTTGATTTTCGTTGTAACCGGATCTTATAAAAAGACCGGATCTTTGTAATCGATAAACTATTACAAGAGTGTACAATAGAATCAGTAATGAAGAAAGCAACAATTTTTCCCGCGAACAATCTGGCGACCACAGTGGGAGCCACCGATCTCGCTGCCGAGATCGGAGCGTCGCAGCCGCGGATCTCAATCCCGGTCGTGGAGGAGGTCGAATACGAGTTCGATCAGCAAAAGTTCGAGGCGTACCTGTCGTCCTCGTCCGGATTAACCTCCCCCCGCAAGTCCAAGAAGTTCTCCTCCAGGAGAAAGGCTCGTTGGTACGAAGAAGTTGAAGCTACCAACGAAGATCTCGCCCCGTTTGATGCCAAAGCTGCATCGGGTGAGATCTCTCCAACTTCCAACCAGGTCAGATCTGCTCTGGCCAAATCTCCCGTTGCCGAGGGCGTGGTGACTCTCTCAAAGAGAGCCCGCCAAAGGCAACGTCAACGCCTCGCGAAACAATTCGCAAAGGCAATGGAGTCTGTGGACGGGATCCGCTACAACACGGATCTGAAGAACAGGAGAGGCAAGCAGCCTCAACAACAGATGAATGGTGGTTTCTCCAAGCCGCCAACAATGCAATGGATCCGCGTCAAACGGAACCGATCAACGCTGGAGGAGCGCATTCGCAAGCGCCGTGCATTATCAGCGCAGGCACGGGCTAAAGCTGAAGAAGCCCCGAACGACTCAACATGCTGGAGGTCGTTGTCATTCTCAGCATGACAAGAAGTTCAAAGCAGCTGCCAACTTGCACATTGAAGTCCAGGCGTACGCTAAGAACTCACGCCCACAAAGGCATGTTTCGAGGCGCGTAACTTTTGAAAGCCCAAGGAAGGCAATTCGCCCTCAGAAGGAAACGTTGTCGTTCGATGACGATGACGTTATACCTGGGAAATCGTGCCAACACGCAATAGGTCACTCCAACTTTCAAACGGACGAGCTGTACTATCGTGTTGGGGGTACGAGGAAAACTAGGGAAAGGAGTCCTCAAAGACTAGAGACTCAATGCCCCTGTGCCAAGCTCATTCAGGCAGTACTGTCTGAATGCAACTACATCAAAGCAGTCCCCGAGAGAGTCTCGGTGTTCAAAAGGCTCAGCACTGAAACGCCAAAGCCAAGGCCTAGGCGTTTCCGACGAAGGAGAGCGGTGGTTGGAGACGGAGAATTCCCGAGGGTCACCGCTAATATGACCAGCAAAAGGACATCGACACGGGATGATCTCGAGTCGATTCTGAAAGCATCCCGGCATCTAACCCGTCTACAGTCCGGAGCCATCACACGAGGAACTTATGGTAGGGTTCGGATAAGACCACCTTCAGAAGATGAAGAATCGGATGCTTGCTCTGCGGTTGCGTCTAACAACACCGTGTCCAGCGAAGGAGAACACCGCGAGTCATTCATGATAAGCGCGGAGCAAGTGGCCAAGATGCTTGAAGATGCCATTGCCAAACAACAGGAAACCTTTAGGTTCGAAATGCAAATGGCTATGCAGAACATGAGAGAGATGCATGACCAACAGATTCAAGCATTGAGGAACCAACAAGGCGAACCAAGTCGTCATAACCAGAACAACCTGGAAGATGAGGACACAAATGAAGCTCGTAATACCAATAACCCTCCCATCAATCCAGGGGGTGGTAACGAGAATGCCAGTGAAGACACAGGTGAAAGCCTGAAAATCAAAAATCTCGAGAGCAAAATCAATACATTGATTTCCGCTCAAGAGACGAAAAAGACGGGCATTCCTTTTCCATACCCAAGAGAGTGGGAATCAATCCCATATCCGGCGAACTTCAGTCTGATTAACTTCACGCCATTTAATGGGAGGGGTTCACCCACTCAGCATTTGATTTACTTCAAATCGCACTTGGGAGTCATCTCTGGTAATGAGCCTCTGATGGTGCGGTCATTCGTTGGCACTCTTCGCGGAGCCGCCTTCGATTGGTATCGTCGCCTCAAGCCAGGAAGCGTGAATAGCTGGGATGACATGGAGACAAAATTCCTCGCTAACTTCTTCGACGACGACACCGAAATATCCATCGGAACGTTGCTCGACGAGAAACAAAAAGACGGGGAACCGGTCGAAACCTTCGTCAAGAGGTTCCGGAACAAAGCGTTGAATTGCCGGGACCCGATCACCGAGGAGTTCATTCTCCAGACTTGCCACAACAACCTCGCATTGGACGTGTTAGAAGCAATGGGAACAGCACCGTCCAACACTTGGAAAGACTTGAAGGTCCGAGGGGAACAAGCCGAATGCTTCCTCCGAAGGAAGAAAGCCGAGAGGAGTCAATCGACGACGAATCCTCCGAACTCGAACTTCGCCTCCCGTGGTAAGGGCAAGACACCTGCAGCCGCTGTTGATGCTAATCAAATGTCGCAACAGCAGACCCGGAGACAACAAAAGAACTCAGGTCCGAAACTCCAAAGAGAGTATTCTTTCAAGGACGAAGACGTTACAGCATCTTCGAATCCCTCCTTGCAAATAACAAGATCAAGCTGCCACCGATCACGAATCAGGAGGAAGCCGAAAATACTGCGGATCCGAAGTACTGCGCGTACCATAGGAGGATCCTTCATCCCACTAAGGATTGCTTTACTCTCAAGAATAGCATCCAGACCTTGGTGGAAGCCGGCGTCATAACGCTAGGGTAAGCCAGTCAAGAACGGCAAAACTCCGACCGGTATAAGAGTATAAACTGCTTCCTAAACTCCGAGGAGTATATGAGTATAAACTGCTTCCTAAACTCCGAGGAGTATATGAGTATAAACTGCTTCTCAATCCTCCGACCGGTATAAGAGGTGAAACTGCTCCCTGATACTCCAATAGGTGTATGAGTCTAAACTATTTCCTTTCTTCCACGGGAAGTTCCTGGAGAGTGCCATGCGTGGTATTCTTAAGGATAACCCGATCATGCAGCTGATACGATGATACACCCAGTTTTGCAAAGAAAGCTGGGGGTGGATAATTCATGTAACGGGAAGTTCCCGGAAGAATGTTAAATGTAATATTCTTAGGGATAACCCGGTCATGATGAATAAAGTGATAAACACTAAACTCCTAATTTCCGAACACTCTTTTGTTGAGATGAAATCTGATCACTTCATTGGATCAATTTTCCCTCACAAAACTCTCATTGGTGTTTGACGACTCATAGTCTCCACCATAGAATCCCCCACCGATCAAACCAATTGACGGCGGGACCACCAAAATTCTTTCCGCTATGTTCGTGCCCTCAACACTTTCATTGTTAGAGTCCGGATATAATGCTTAGAATTTTGATTTATCAATCATTGACGAATCGTCAAAACCCTTTGTGTTAAGTCCTTATCACTTAACATCAGGGACCCCCTTTGAGTGATTTGTACGAATCAACATTCCTACAGTGATTTGTACTCTCACTCTCACTTTTTACTTGGTCAAACCTTCCTACAGTTAGGGCCAAAACCAAAATCCCCTCTCGATTCCT
>BQKN01057234.1:0-21123 GCA_022839385.1 Asparagus kiusianus | reverse complement strand
TCTCTCTCTCTCTCTCTCTCTCTCTCTCTCTCTCTCTCTCTCTCTCTCTCTCTCTCTCTCTCTCTCTCTCTCTCTGTCTGTCTCTCAATAGCAAAAGTCTAACTAAGATAATGTTAGCCCCAAGACCTTTCCTCCGCCTCTATGTGCCCCATGTTGATCATGCATATTTATGGCCTTTGGGGCATTGAGTGTGTGAGTTAGTGGGCCTTGACTCCTCTTAAATGAGTGAGTTAGTGGTCATTAACTCCCCTTTAAGGGGTGAGTTAGTGGTCATTAACTCCCCTTAAATGAGTGAGTTGATGGTCATTAACCGTTTCCTTAAAAGTAGCTTCTGAGAAAGGTTATGGACGAGGTTCAATAATAATTATCATGGGCGAAATTCACCAATAATGACAATAGGTGAGGTTCACCAATAATGACCACAGGCAAAGATAATTAATAATGACCAAGAGCGAACTTTGCCAGCATGGGTGACACGGTCCATGTAGGCTATTAGGCGAAGCTCGCTACTGCTTGGATGAGCTTTGCTATAACTTTGGCAAGCTTTACTACGGCTTCAGCTTTAGTGAACTTCACTATGGTTTTGGCAAACTTCTCTATATATTGCATGTGGACTACTTAGGTGAAGTTCATTTTGAGTGTGGGTGGGCCATCACTTCTAAATCGTGAACGACGTGGCCCACATGGGTAGTTGTGGACGAAGTTCACTAATTAATTGATTGGTGAACTTTACTGGCGAGCTCGAATATAGCATATAATTTAACTCGCAACTTGGCTGACTTAATGAAATTTTTTGATTCAGCCTAAAGTGGGAGTCGTCCCACTGTTGACTCGGTTGGATTGGGTCGAGGTGAGCTATGTGGCGGAGTTCATAGGTTTTGGTTAGCAAATTTCGCTGATAAGTTTAGATTTGACTCGGATTCTGATTTGAGTTGCTTTATTGATCTGGACAACTTAAGGACACCTTTTGACTCGGCCTCGAGACCGACCTGAGGATTAACTAGGACTCGGGTCCTCTTTAGCTTGGATGCAACGAACTTCGTTGTAGCCTATTATATGCTAACTTGAGCCTATTTAAAGTGTTTAGCCTATGGTGTTTACTTCTTGGACTCAGACTGAGTATTGATCTAAGGGAGAATATATTTTAACCATCTACAAGACTCCCCCCCTCCCCCAATGTTTTTGAGATCATGCTTTTAACTTGTAACAGGGATCGAAATACTTTGGATAATAGTCAAAGGTAAACTGTTGAACGTAGCTTGAGTCATCTTGCTTAGGTTAAAACTTGTCCTCATCTGTCTATTTGGTTGCTAGAGATTTAATGTTAAACGTGGATTCATTTGCTATAGATTCATCTTTGTTGAATGCTATGTTGCATTTTGAAGTGCTTGTTATGTTTGGAACCCATATATAGAGCGAACCTACTGGAGCATGTCTGAATGTTTGCATAGCTGCTGGAGCGTGGTTGAATGTTCGCATAGCTGCTGAAGTATAGCTAGATCTTGGTATAACTACTAGAGCATAGCCCGATGTTTAAATATAGTTTATACTCATACGTTGCTGGAGTATTCCATCATTTCGATCGAGCTAGGGAGATTCCTGATGTCTATAGTTAGGCTCTTATGTAGTTGGAGCATAGGAAATAGTTTATACTCATGTACCTGTTGGAGTCTATATAGTTTAAGCTCTTAAGGCGTTAGAACATGGAGAAGTAGTTTATACCCATATACTCATCAAAGTGTAGGAAGTAGTTTAACCTCATATACCAGTTTGAGGTTAGGAAGTAATTTAACCTCACAATCCCATTAAAGGTTAGGAAATAGTTTAACCTTATAATCCTATTGGAGGAAATAGTTTAACCTTACAGTCCTATTGGAGGTTAGGAAGCAGTTTAACCTCATAATCTCATTGGAGGTTGGGAAATAGTTTAACCTCATAATCCCATTGGAGGCTAGGAAGTAGTTTAACCTTATAATCCTATTGGAGGTTATGAGAGATCGACAAAGGTGTAATGTTAAGATATAGTCTCGAAAGGAGATTGACAGAGGTGTAAGTCCAAGGGTACATATTGTTTAGAGGTGTAGCATTAACATGACAGTAGGAGAAGTCGATAGAGGTGTAATGTTAATCGGTTGAGGGAATCAAACTGATAGAGGTATAATGTTATCATATCAGGTTTGTAAATTAAATATTGTTCACAGTTGTAATGTTAACATAACAGTACTAAAGAATTTTGATAGAGGTGTAATGTTAATGTGCCAAAGAGGGTGATCAACAGAAATGTGGTGTTAACCAGTCAGTTTAAAAGGTTTAAAAGAGTCCAAGGGACAACTACAAGTTAGAAGTGTAATGTTAACGGTAGAAAATCGATGAAGTGTAATGTTAACTAATCAATTTTTTAGCAAAGGCGGATTGATAGAGGTGTAATATTAACTGGTCGAATTCGAAAAGACATATCGATAGAGGTGTAATGTTAACCAGTTGACGAAATGGTCTGACATAGGTGTAATATTTGCCGATCAGATCATTAGGGTGGAAATCGTTCGGACATGATGGTGGTAATACATTTGAAGTCAAGTAGAGGTGTGGTGTTAAAATGATGACTCATTAGGGATTTTTATTAGATTTTTTGATCAAGTTGATCAATATTTATGGTTAGAAGTGGAAAAATAAACGTGACCAAAATCTTTGTGGGAAGATAATATTGGCCAAAATCAAGGGTAATATTTCTTGAAAAACTTCCTGTTGATTGGCGTCATGAGCCTATTACCATTTTAGTCAATTAAGCAATATGCTCCATTTGAGTAGACTGTCTCTACTATGAATAGGTGTTCACATTTGGATTGGAATTAACCTTTAGTCTTGTGCTTCTTGACCTTGGGTCAACGAACAGCTAAGACTGGATCTTCTTCTTTGAAGGATAATTCCTTGACTCTCATGTTAAATCTCTTGATATTTATAACTGGTAGATCTTGATTCATTGTTGAGCTTGGAGTCAAAATTCATCTAGCGCCTCTAGTTCTAAGATGTTTTTGATGATGTTATTCAGTTGTTATCTTCTCGGCAATAGTGATTCTTAATAACGACACCTGAATTTTGAAAGGGATCATATCTTCACATTTGTAGACTAAGGAAAATGGTGTGGAGCCAGTGGGGTGCAGACTATTGTTTTCTCTAAGTTTCTCATCCCAACATCTTTTATTAGAAGAGAAGAACTTCTTTAGAAGTTTGATGATGGTTTTGTTAAAAGCTTCATCTAGACTATTAGCAGTGGGGTTATATGGTATAGAAGCCACATCTTGAATTCTTAACTTATTGCATAATTTAAAGAATGGTCGATTGATAAATTATGGATCGTTGTCATGGACTATCCTTCTAGGGACACTGAATCAATAAATCACATGATGTCTCAAGAATTTGATCACTTTAGATGTCTTGACTTTTCTGAGTGAAATAGCTTTAGCAAATTTAGAAAAGTAATCAATAATGGCCAAAAAGAAGCAATGGCCTTTAGTAGGTGGTGGAGTGGTTAGCCTGATGATGTCCATACCACATTTTTGAATGGTCGTGAGGAGATTATGTAATTCTTCTAGAGGTTGATGCTAGAAGTGAGCATGAAATTGACATGCATCGCATCTCTTGGCATAGGCCACTACGTTTGCCAATTATTGTTGGCCAGTAATAGCCTAACAATGAAATCGTTCTTGAAGCTGGGGACCAAGGTGATGAGCTCCATGTGTACCATCTTTAGCTTCTTGGAGAACTTCATTTGGTGATAAGCATCAGAGTAATAAGTTGTTGAATGGCCGACAGTACAATGTATATGTGACAGGATCGTAGAAGAAGCGGCGTGATCTCCTTCGGATAGGGATTCGATATTATGCCATGCATGGCACAGTCGACGATCAGGTAACACCAATCATTGAGTTCAAAACCCACGGGTGTGCTGCAAATCTTATTGGCTTTCAAGATTCACTTGGGATAAGACATCTCGTGTTAGCTACCATAATATGCTTTGTAGACAAGACCAAAGTAGCTACTAGAGACACCAAGGCATGGGCTAAGTATTCTTGAGGTGAGCTACATAGTTGATGTATAAGCTATCAAAAGAATGAGCAAGTTTTATTACGGCTTCATGGTATAGTAAGAGAGACTATTATTATGTCAGACCTCATATTCCCTTTAGATTTGATTAACAATCAACTTAGAATCACCATAGCTTCACAATATCTAGCACCCCATGTCTTAGGTGAGTTGTAGGCCAACTATGAGGGCGTCATACTCAGCCACGTTATTAGAATAAGGCTCAGTCAATGAATATGTCTAAGGAATAACGTGCCCATGGGGAGTGAAGAGCACTACCCCCACATTTGTGACAATAAATCATTCATGGCCTGAGTAGTTTAAATAGAATTCCCTCTTAGGTACAGAATAATTTCACAAGCCTGAAACTCAGAGACTCCGGCTTCATCATGAGTACCCACAGAGAGCTAACTTCTAAAGCCATGTAGGGTGTAAAGGTCGTCATCAGAGGTGTGTGTTGAACTTGACAAAAACTAAAAGTCCTAAAAGATAATGAGAAAAAGGAAAAGGATAAAAGAAAAACTTAACTAAAACAAATAAAGAGCAATCACTTTGAAATAATTACCCTTAATTCTAGGGTTAAGTCTAAACTCAACTAGACCAAATCCTAACCAAAAACTCCTTAAATGGAAAGATTAAGTCTATTCGATTAGTTAGCCAGGTAAGGATAGTACTAGAGGGAGGTCAAGAACAATTAAGTACTTCCTTCCTTGCGGAGCACTTTACGCATCCCCGAAACCTTATCTTAGACACTAACGAATTTAACTAAACTTAAACTGTTTCACTTAAGGATTTTTTTATTCCTTAATGAGCTTGAGTCCTTAGGAGTCAATGTCTAATGAGTTTTAAAAAGATTTGGGTTTGTGTAATGTGGAATTAGTGATTTGTGGGCCAAAAACAAGGTGATGAAATCCGTCACCTTATATTGATTAGTGAACTTTTGCCCTTCAAAGTATTTTTAATTGAATGCTCAAGTCAAAATGCTCAAATCACTTTAGTGAATTCTTACTACTATATGCAATACAATCTAGAAATTAAAAGCAACTACAGAGGATGCAAAAAAAAAAGAAATTTTTTATTTTAAAATTAGGGTTAACAATCAAATAAATATGAGAAAGAGAGCTCTTGTTTGAATTTATGATATTGTTAGAAATTGCTCAAGTGGAGGGTGGGTTTTACTAGGATTGACAAAATAAAAGTTTATACTTTTTTTATATTATTAAATCCTAGTTATCTCTAATGTGAGAAACTAATTAAAGGGGTGGAATTAAAAATATTAGAAAGAGGATTTACCTTTTCAAGTAAACTAAATCTTTATTCTTCAATCATCAATCCTCAATTTTCAAGCTTCAAAGTTGTTCCTTCACAAGAAAACACGCAAATCAAAGAATTAAAAATAAAATCCTAATTATAAGCACCTTCCCCACCAACGGTACCAAAAACTTGATGCGTTGTGGAAATTGTGTCGAGACTGCAAGTACACAATCAAGTTATAGTATAGTATAATGTCGATCCTACTAGAAAGGTGTGTAGGAAATATTTTATATTGATTCTTAGAAATGTGTGTGGACAAAGAAGAGTGAATGTGAAAGTGATATAGATAGTGTGTGATTATTTACAAATAAAAGAAAACTAGAACAAGAAGGGAGAAAGAGAGTGAACAAATAAAAGAAAACAAAGAACTAACAAGGAAGGGAAATAAAGAATATTAGAAAATAACAAAATCAAGACTAGAAAAAGTAACCAAAAGAGGAAAAATCAAAACAAGTAAAATAAGGAGGAAATCAAGAGAGAAGATAGAAAACTAGAACTGAGTCTACTAGTTAATTTCATTTAAGATTTATGAACTAATCTCTTTATCACATTTTACTTTAGATTTATTAAGTATAGACTATCAAACCACTTAAGAAAAGCATAACCTATCAAATTAGTATCCAAGCAAAATCATCATTCATGAAAAAGCAAACAACTCGATAGTAATTTTAAAATTTATAAGTATAACCTATCAAACCACTAAAGATAAGCATAGATTATCGAATTCTTCTTCTACCAATTAGTTCTCTAGTTAATTATCCTGAGCATAATCATTTTGAGCACAAGAGAGCAATACACAAATCATAAAAAAAAATTAAACTAGTTTCAAACAATTTTAGATCTCCTACAAAATTTAGTTACACATTTAAAAAAATAAAACTAAGGAAATAAAATCTAGACTAGAAAGTATAAAAGAAAGAGAATGAAAATAAAAAATAACTGCAAAGAGAAGAACTAGAATAATGAAATAGAAATCCAAATTATGAGCATAAAGAAAATCTAACTAAAACAAATAAAAGAGTTTAAAAGTAAATTTACACTACAAAAGAAAAATGCAAAAAAAAAAATAAACTCTACAATGCATAAAAATAGCTAATAAGAATAAAAGAGTGTCAAAGTAAATCTAACTAGTCTACCAACATAAAAATAAAGAAAAATAAAATCATAAAACATAAATTTCTAAAATAAGAAAATAAAAGATAAAAAATTAAAACATACATTGCAAGGAGTTGGCCCCTTGAAAGCAAATCTTCATCTTCATCTTCATCAATAATGAAAAAGAAAAAAAATTTAAAGGTGGAGTTATTTTTATTAATTATAAAGAATGTTTAATTGTGATATGTTTTCTCAATTAAGAGTAACTCTCCTCTCGAAATAAAGATTATTATAAATTTTTTCACATCAAACCCATCACCCACTACCCTTATTTATAGCCTACAGTAATGAACAAGAACCCTTGGATTTGGCTTAGGGAACAATGATTAAATCTCAGCCATAAACTGATTCAGCTACGAACCAATCTATTGATCAATCGGTTGGCCAATCTATTGGTCAATTAGTTGATCAACTGATTGGCTTGCAACCGAATTATAAATTTTATTGACTTCTTGATCTAATTTTTTCATAGTTCATTAGGCTTTTTTAGGCCTCCTTTTGTGTTCATATTGGGCTTCAATAAATGATAGAAAATAAGAAAATTTGACTCTTTTAGACTCTTACTCATTAACTCTTCATTAGCCTACAAATTAAGATAGAATATATTATTAGTGATATATTTATTCAAATAAAATAGATAATGAGGGTATTAAAATGTAATAAAATGTGATGATCAAACATCCATTTGAGCAAGAGATCAAAGTTCGTAGTAAACTCTAATGTCGGCCTCCTGAGAGGTTCTTGCCACTAGGCGTAGTTGCATCAAAACGTCTCTACAGAGGTGGCAACTATTTTTATATGGTAGTGATACGAAATTGTTCCTTTCATAGAAGAGCATCATGGGTCATGCTAGACAAAGATGTAAAAGGAAAGAAGACCAAATCGGATGAATGAATATAAAATCGAGTCGTCGGTGATGTCAGAGCCCTGAGGGAAAGGAAACGAGAATATAATGACAACAAAAGAAACCACCGACTACCCTGAGAACAAGAAAGAAGAGAGATCTCTGGGGTAGCATGTTAGATTCACAAAAGTTGATGAAGAAATTGTTACTCATTGATGTTTTAATCACTACAAAAATAGTTATAAATTGCGATACATTTTTTATTTACGGACGATACATTTTTTGTGCTGCAAAGATGAAGCACGACATGTATCAAAAGTGTGATAAAGCATGTGTAGAGAGCGTCTTTCTACGTATGTGGGAATGTGTCGTAAAACTTGTGACACATACATATGTCATAAAACTCATGACAGATGTATGTGTTACAAAACTCGCAACACATATACGTTTCTCTAATGGTGACATCTACATGTGTCACAAAACTCATAACATATACGTGTTAAGTGTATTGACATATATTTGCATACAAACCATAAAAAATATAATAGTATCTGATAATCACATTTTATTATAATTTTTTACCCTCATTATCTATTTTATATGAATAAATATACCACTAATAATTGCTTTTATCTTTAATTGCAGGTTAATAAAGAATAAATCCCAAAAATCCCATCTCTCAACAAAGGCCCTTGGGTAAATGAAGAAATAAGAGAAATTCAAGAAACCAAAGTGAAATATTTGAATTTTGAAGGCCAAAAGCCCAAATGTCCCAAAACGTCCAAGATGCCAGCTCTTCCTCTTTATTCTCAAGTGAAATATTTAAATTTTAAAGGCCAAAAGCCCAAATGTCCCAAAACGTCCAAGATGGCAGCTCCTCCTCTTTATTCTCAAGTGAAATATTCGAATTTGAAGGCCCAAAGCCCATCAAAAAAATACACCAAGGAAGCTCTCCATGACCGGTTGCTGCAGATTTGGATTTTAATCATATGAATGGAGACCGGACTTGCTGTAGATTTGAATTTTCATTGTAAGTGTATTGGGCCTCCTACGTTGGGCTAGAGAAGAACAAAAAGCAAATATGGAAATTCCAACCCATTTCTTCACTAACAAATTCAAAGGTGGAGATTGCTTTGCTTGGGGCTCAAGACAAATTCAATGGCTCATATTTATTGATGATTACTATAAATAGGGGTAGAGAGTGAGGGGTTAAGGGTGTGAAAAATTTTATAACTCCATTTGGAGAGGAGTGCTACTCTTAATTGAGAAGGCCTTTCAAAAATTATAACTTTTGTTGAAATTAATAATAATAATTTTTCTCCCCTTTAAATTTTCTTTTCTCCTCTTTGTTGAATGATGAGGATGGAGATGAAGAGCAATTTGAAGGTTTGCATTTCTTTTATTTTTTATTTATTTTTAGTAATTTCGTTATTATTGCTTATTAGTTAGATTTATATTTATGCTTGTAGTGTAGATTTATTTTCTTGTCTTTTTATTTCTTTTTGTACTTTATTTTGTAGAGTAGATTTATTTTCTTGTATTTAATTTCTGCAATTTATTTTGTAGTTTAGATTTTTATTCTTTGTAGTTAGATTTATTTCTTGTTCATAGTTTAGATTTTTATTTTCTTTTTTTTTTGTAATTAGTTCTTTTTCTTCTTGCTTTTATTTCTTAAGATGTGAATTTAATTCTTGTAGGAATCTTAGAATTGTATGAAACTAATCTAATTTCCTTTATATTGTATGAATTAATCTCTTTCACTTAAAGTATTCATGCTTAGGATAATCAACTAGAGAACTAATCGGTAGAAGAAGAATTTGATAATCTATGCTTATCTTAAATAGTTTGATAGGTTATGCTTATGAATTCTAGGATTATTATCTTGTTGTTGTTCTTATCATGAATAGTAATTTTGACTTAGATGATTATTTGATAGGTTACACTTTCCTTAAATGGTTTGATAATCTATGCTTAATAAATCTAAGTTGAAATATGATAAAAAGAGAATAGTTTGTATTTTGTAATTGAAATTAGCTAGTGGATTATATTCTAAATTTCTAACCTCTTTTGAATCCTCTATCTTGACTTTCTTAAATTTTATTTTCATTCTTGGTTTTATTTCTTGATTTTATTCTTTCTTCTTTCTTGCCTTGTGATTTCATTTATTCTTTGATTCTTCCTTCTCTCCTCTAAAATTCAATTTATTATCTCTTGCATATATTCACAACAATCACACTTATTCTTTATTCCTAATTGTCACGCACAAAACATAAAAACCATTTCTAATAATCTCTTAAAATCACCTTCCTCATGGGATCGATACTTTTATACTATAACTTGATCAATTGTGCACTTGCAATTTTGGTACATAACTATGCTGCATCAGTATCACTATTCGACACTATAACTTCCGAAATATCACACATCCTAAGATTATTCTTACCCAAGGACGCTTAAGAGTTGGTAGGCTTATAAACTATCATAAATATTTAATCATCAATGTACTATAAGTTCAAGACTTTGTATTTAAGGCCATTATAGATCCTGGCACAACCGATGTTGGACTATCAACTTTTATTTTATTTTATATCTAATAACACAAATATGTGTCGTGATTTACCGTACTTTTTATTTGTGTTACTGTTATTTAATCTTTTATAAGTGAAATGACACTTTTGTATGCGTTTTAAAATAAGTGTGGATACATACAGTTTTAAATTTTTGTTGTAATGAATTATACATGAGCATATTTATCTATAGATGATCAGAGATATGAAATGAAATATGTCCTACTGCTTCGAATATATTTATTACACAAAAGTCATGATTAGATAGAAGTTATCTTTGCAAAAAAAAAAAAAAAGATAGAAGTTTCTAAACCTCTCTATCGTATATCGTACTGTTTGGTGGTATGGCGCGAGTTATCTTTGTTGTGGGCTCGATCCCCAGAATCGTTAGCTGGCTCATAACATCATGGTCTCCAATTCTGGTTAGATCATTGTTTGAAGGACCGCGAGACGTTTTCTTCATTAATTACACCAAACCAAGTAAAGGAAGGAAAAGAACGTACGAGAGAACACATCATTCAATTTCTGCGGTGCGTCCACTTGTTACTGTTGCTATTATATCAACATCATTAAATTTCAGCGGTGCTTCAAGCTGCTGTTATCATTGCTATTGTATCAATGTCATCATTCCCGAATAATATCAAGGTCTCAGAGAACCCACGCCATAGAATTGGGACAATACAAACACCGCTGAAATTATAAGGGCGGCACAATGGGTGCATCCGTGATCCGCCGCCCATCATAATGGTCGCTTCTGCACTTGCATCTGCTTTGAGGTTCTAACCCAGTAAGTGTGATTGGGACTGTGTATTGTGTCGCGTCCGGATATTTTACAATGTTCTTGTTTGGACTCTATATTTAACTTGTGACTGGGAACCGTGGAGTCCAGAGCAACAAGACAAGTTGACTTTTGAATATTATAAACAGCATGTTTGGACCGGATTAGTCCATGTTTCGCGCAGAGTCCCATGCTCTAATTGAACCTACCGAGGGGGAGGAGGGATTTTTAGCAATCGTATATTTTAGATTTGAAAAAAAATACTAATTTCTCTACATGTGCTTTGCAAGTTTTTTTTAAAAGGGTCTTTGTTCAAAATCAATATATATACAAACGTAATTTCTATGGGTGTTATAAGGTATTATTATCTGCAAACTATTTTTTTCTTCAATAGACACTTGACGCTAACTCTGGTAGCAATCAAGAAAACATATCTGATTCTAGTTACGGCACAATTTTTTATATATAGGGTCCGTTTGGTTCGCTGTTTTGAGCCGTGGAAATGTTTTTCTCCTCCTGACACCCGCTCCACATCGACAAAACCCATTCTAAGGTTTTCGTTTCCCAGCTTTGGTTCGCTTCGCACCCTCATCCCTCCACCCGTGGAAATCCCCTCCACATCAGACTTTTTTCTTCGCCCCATTTCCTTCGAAAACGAGAGGAAATCGCCCCCGATCTGTAATATTGTCAGATCTCGGGGTTTTGGGGGGAAACGCAGTTGAGGGCTAGGGTCACCTCCTCTTTCCCTTGCTTTTTCACTCTTCGCGCCTTGGGTTCTCTTTGTGGCTTGCGGGAGTTCTATACTGTTGATTTTGTGCTTGATTTCCATAGAAGAAGGCCCTAGTTCCTATTTGTTGGTGTTTTTGCTGGATTTTGCTAAAAAAATCAGCGCATTTATTAGGAAAAAATTGGGGTTTTTTGCCGACTTTGATCTTCCTGGAAACTGATTTCAGACCTAAGGTATGATTCTCAACTCAGAATTGATTTGTTGAGAATTTTGTATGATTTGAATTATTAGGATGAAATTTTGTATTTTCTATAGTTATCTAGAAATTAATAGAAATTTATCTGAAAATATAATTGTAATCAACTAAAAATATTACTGTAATTAACTAATAATTATATTATTATTATAAATATAATTGAAAAGAGAACAGAAATGAACTGAGAATTATCTTAAATGGTCGTAAAAGAAACTGAAAATATTGATGAAAATATTAACTAAAAATTAACTTTAGATCTTGTTATGTGTCATTTAAGTTTTGATTATTGACATTGCATATGAATGCTTGGTAGGTATATTAATTATTCCAATTTGATTTTTGCATCGTAGATGGATGGTGATGGGGATTGTATCGATGAACAAAGTGTTGTTAATGTGGTTCAAGGTGCTGCACTATCCGTTCTTGTTATAATAATTACATTCATAAGGAGAATGCAAGCTAGACGTAAATCAATACGTAGTGGTCCAAGTGAGGAAAAAAAAGACAAGAGAGGTCTAGAATTGAACATATAGAGTGTATTTATAATGGTTTTAGTGGTAGTTGTGTGAATTATATTAGAATACGGAGTGGTGCTTTTGTTAAACTAGCAAGTATATTGAGCAACAATAGGCTTCTAAAAGACTCAAGGAATATAACAGTGGAAGAACAACTTATCATGACACTGAATATTTTGGGTCATAAATCTAAAAATCGCATTGTGAGATCCTATTTCATAAGATCAGGAGAGACAGTCAGTAGATATTTCAACAAGGTTTTACAAGTAATTATTTGTTTACGTGGACGCTACATGAGACAAGCCATCAATGATACTCCCCAAGAGATCGTTAACAACCAGCTATACTATCCTTATTTCAATGTATATCTATATTTTAACCACAGTTACATGTATAAGCAATGAAAATAAATGATAACTTAGTAATGTGATACACGTATTATAGGATTGCATTGGTATGATAGATGAGACTCATGTTGGTGCAATGCTTCCGATTAATCTTGTTGTTGCTGGTTGTTGGTTGATCTTATTGTTGGTTGTTGCTGATTTTATTCCTTCTAATTTTGTTCCTTCTGTTTTTGGTTGTTGGGTTTGTGATTTCATTCTAGGTTGCTAAATAGTGGTTCTAGTTTGTGGTTGCTGAACACAATTTGAGTTTGTGTTGATTACATATTTGGGTTTGTGATTTCCTTCCAGGTTGCTAAAAGATGTTCTGGTTTGTGGTTGCTAAAAGATGTTCTGATTTCCTTCTGTTTTTGGTTGTTGGGTTTGTGATTTTTTTTCCAGCTGTAACAATCTGATGCATTGGTTACATGTGCTCGGGATTGTTGGTTGGTGTTGATGGTTGGGTGGTTGGTTGGTTTGTGTTGTTGGTTGGCTGGTGGGTGTTTCCTGGTTGGTTGTTGGGTTTGTTGTTGTGTCTAGGTTTGTGACAACTTCTATTTGTTCAGGTTGGTGGGTGTTTCCTGATTACATGTTCTGTTGTTCAACTTCTCTTTGAGCTCATGTTTGTGCACGCCAGTTTTGTGAGCATCAGTAAAACTGGTTTGTGCTATGTTTTGTGCACATATGACATCTTCTCTTTTGCTCAAGTTCTATTTGAGCTCATGTTTTGTGGATGCTCTGTTGTTCAACTTCTATTTGAGCTCATGTTTTGTGGATGCTCTGTTGTTCAACTTCTATTTGAGCTCATGTTGTTCATGACCAGTTTTACTGATGCTCTGGTTTGTGCTGTGTTTGTGTTCAGTCACTTGGAGTTCTATGTGTGTTCAGATTTTCCGCACTGTTTGTTGATTATGATACTATTTGTGGGTGTTCAATTTAGGCTATGATGATTGTTAATTTTTTTGAGATTAGCAACCTGCAATATCTGTTGATATTGCACTGGATGGCTAACAATGATGATATTGAACAAGTTCTGAGCCCACAGCCATAATTCGTATATACTGATTTATTTGACATGATGTCAAGAAATATTTTCAAATGATTTTTTGCACATAAAGTTCAACATGCATAAATTATCAGGTTCGATGCTATTTGCTACGTTATATACTAAAATATGGCTATTCAGGCCGTTTATATGTTTTAATAGGTTTCAGAAAATTTTTTGGCTAATTCAGGTACGTATTTCATAAATTTATGAATAATCAGGTTATTACAGGTCTTGTTTATTTTTTCTTGGAAAACAGGTTTTGTGTGATTATTTTCATCTCAAACAGGTATATTTCATGTCAAATCAGGTACGCAGTTCATGTTACAGTAGGTTTCATATGATTTCAGGTTTCGTATGATTTCATTAATACAAACAGAAATTTATAATTCATTCGGGATATTATTATTTGTTCATGATACATTCGCACTTTTATATGATTAAGATTACATCCCATAACTAGCACAAATAATTTTTGTCTATAGTGGGGGGTAATCTTACCATGGTGACTCTAAACACTTTTCCCTACACACTTCAAAACCAACCAAACTCAAGAAAAGTGGGAAATGTCAAATCAACAAAAGTTTCCCTTTTTTCTCATGCAAACCAAACACAAGAAAAGTAAATACATTGGTTTCCCATCATTTTTTTGTGCGAACCAAACCAAAACAATCTATTTCTTAGAAAAGTTTGGAAAACTAAAAAACTTGTGTTTCTTTACATGGAATTACATTTCCCTATATCTAGGAAATAAACCAAACAGCCCCATATATTAAAGTGATCAGGTTTATCACTATAGCTAATGTCATTCCAAGCTTTAATAACATTTTTATTATTACAACTTAAATTTTACTAAAATTTTCAACGATGAGCTAGCTCAGTTGGTTAAAGCCTTTAGATTCAGGTTGTAAGTTGCAAGTTTGAATCTTGTTTGGCT
The DNA here is from genome assembly GCA_022839385.1 of Asparagus kiusianus. Lineage (NCBI taxonomy): Eukaryota > Viridiplantae > Streptophyta > Magnoliopsida > Asparagales > Asparagaceae > Asparagus > Asparagus kiusianus. The sequence goes on along the minus strand of BQKN01057234.1, from coordinate 6,519 downwards.
TATTTTTACGTAATGAAATATCTGAGACTTGTAAACCACATATTTTAGCCATTAAATAAAGGATCTTTTGTCTATAGATCCAATCTATAAACTGATTTATTTGTAAGCCCACCAACTTCAAAAATACTCACGATCCAATCCATTAACTGATTTATTTGGCAAATTCCACCAAAATTGTTGAATTCCTAGATGTGGAAACAACTCCTGAGGATTAGAGACATGATTTTGAATAATTTTGGAGGTGTGAGCAACTTTATAAACATCATCAATAGCTGCTGCATTAATGGTAAACTTCAAATCTCCTCAATTTGCAAAATGATGAATAGCTATGCTCCCTATGTTCCCTGGCGAAACACAGTTTGGGAGGGGTGGAATTATCTAAAGCACTCATTCGTGCTCTGGCTTTCTTTTAATTCCAGATTGTTAACCCAAGACAGGCTTATTAGAATGATGATTCTTAATGAAAATAGATGTGTTCTATGTCTTACTGATCAGCGAAGAGAGGAAACTGGTCATCACCTGTTCTTTGATTGCCAGTATTCAGCTCAGGTATGGAACAGTGTGATGGATTGGTTAAAATTTTCTTGGAGGTCTCGCAATTGGAATTGTTTGCTAGATTGGTATGCTTATAATCTTAAGGGAAATGGATTCAAGAAGAGGATTAAGAGAATGGCTCTAGCTACTGCAGTTTATTTTGTGTGGCAGGAAAGAAATTTGCGGATATTTCAGGGAAAGAGTCGTGATACTGGGATCTCTTTCGTGCAATCAAAATGTCTATTTTTTCAAAAATTTTGAATGGGAAAATCCCGCTGCAATTTAGAGAAAGACTTGAGAGGATGTAAATTGTACATATAGAGAGTGACTGTTTGGATATCCAGGCAGATTGTAATGCCGGAGTTCTTGATATTCTACGAAGTTTCACATGGTGAATGAATAAAATTAATTTTCATTGAAAAAAAAACTTCAAAAATACTCTTTTAATATCATAATACATAATACTCCATGAACTTTAATAAAATAATATGACAATAAAATGATGTACAATAAAAAGTTATTTTTTTCCATAAACCTAAAGTTATATCTCCATTTCATTAGCTATATATATAAAAAAAATCCTAGCGTGCACATGCGTGCTTGCAGAACAAAGTTAAAAGTGTTTTGGGGAACAAGGGTTTCCACGGTATAAGCTTTGCTTGGTTCTACGGTATAAGCTTTGCCGCAAGTTCACACGTGTTAGCAACACGTGTCAAATAAAGAGATAATTTAATGACGAACCACCCCAAACTTTTAACCACCTTATCTATTTTAATTACGTAAAATACCTTTAACTTGAGTTTTGTATATAACTCCTCAAAACTTCTTTTATTCTACTAAATATTTTGAAGATTTTTCATTTTAACACCAAAAAGAACTCTATCAAGCGCAACATATCACATACCAAGCACGTGACTAGAAAAGATAGAACTATCACTCAGCTGTCAAAAAATTATTATAAGTAACAAAAAGAATAAAATGATGATTTTAAACCGGACCGTATTTCTCGTAGAAGTATCAAAGGACCAATTATGCAAAAGGTTTTACCCACCATTCTTAAATAAGCACTTCACCTTAAATTAATCAAAATGAAATATCTGAGATTTGTAGAGCACATAAATTTAGGCATTAAATAAAGGGTGTTTTGTATATAGATTCAATTTATAAACTAATTTATTTTTATGCCCCCCAACTTAAAAAATGACTCTATTAATATCATATTTAATACTTCATGAGTTTTAACAAAATAATTTAATAATAAAATGAGGTAAAATAAAAAGATGTTTGTTTTCCTATAAACCAAAAGTTTTATCTCCATTTCATTAGCATGTGCTTGCTATTATAAGTAATAAAAAGAATAAAATGGTGATCTTAAAAGGGACCATATTTCTCGTAAATGTATCAAAGGACCAATTATGTAAAAGGTTTCCTTAAATTAACGCGACCTCTTCTTGTTGTTAGCAATTATTAGTTAATTAAGTAATTGTTCAAATAACAATAGTATTCTAACTCATCTATGTGAGATGAGTATCTTAAGAGATGCGTTTGGATCTTCATAAGTTATATAGAGATATTAAATTTAGATTAATTACAGATACCCTTTTAATCTATATATAATTTTATGTGTCTTTATGTTCAACTTGTTAATTAGCACTTATCATCTTGTAACACATTTTATTATTTTATAAGCGTAAATTACACTAACCCCGCCTCCCCAACCCCACCCCCCACCCCCCAAAAAAAAAGAATATTTTGGAGTAAACCCACAACAACTTCCAAATCACACCAAACCCCCATAACTTATTGGAGTTGGAAAAAACCAAATAAGTTCAACATTTTGTAGATAACCCCCATAAATTAGAACCAGAAAACAATATAGACATGTATTTGAAATTTATTGGGGGGGGGGGGGGGGGGGGTTCTATAAAAATTATTAGTGGTTTAGTGCGATTATGAAAGTTATTTGGGTTTTACTCCCAACAGTTGGAAGTTTTCATGGTTTAGTGTAATTTACCATATTTTTAATTATAATTATCTAATACTTAATTAAATATTATATTTTCCTTTAAATTTTAATTTTTATTCTAAATGGTCTTTTGCATTAATGTAATAGTTTTTCTTTTAATATGACTCAGTAAGTCAGTAACTATAATAAAATTTACTTTCTGAAATCGGACATGCCAATTACTACTGAGTAATTCTCTTCAAGTATGTTTTATTCCACTATATATTTACTTGTCATTTATATTTCTTTATTTTGTGCAATAACTATGGAGAGTAGAGACGTGATGCTTGTGCCCTGTTGACTAGTATTTTTAAATCATCCCTTTTTCTTATATAACCTAAAGTTTCATCCTCATTTAATTTTAAAATCGCCTATTATTGAATCATCCTCAGATCCAAATTATTTCATCAAACGTTCACCTTTTTTTTTAATCTACCAACTTTCAAAAGGCTTTTTTCCGTATAAGCCCAAAGTTTTACCCCATTTTGAACCAAGTCACTTCCAAAATTCACACTGAGATGTGAAAAGTTTCTAAATTTATTTTTAAATCCAGTCCAGCAGTTTATTATTTACTATGAGTTGTAATTTTTTATTATGATTTGCTAAGTAAATGTTTATATGTACAATGCATTTTTTTAAAACTAAATATTTAAAAACTATATTTCTTACTTTCTTTCTTCAGACTATTGTTGCAACATCATAGATTGTAGACAATTTTTGCCTATAAATCTTTTTTGAAACTAACTATTTAAAAATTACTTTTCCTACTTTCTGTTCCCTCATAAATTGTAGCTAATTTTTCACCTATAAATCTAAAATTTTACCAACATTTTTTTAAACACACATCCTGATAGGGTTTTCTATCTATGAACCCACCTTCACTAACTTTGAAAAATTCACCCTTTTCCAAAAATCTCTCTTAGTCATAAAATACTCTTTCATATTAATTTTAGTTATACGTATGTGAACACGTGATGTGGGGGCCACGTTGTGATCAGAAGCGGAAGCAAAACCGCGTTTTCGTGAAGGGATGCTCGTGGGGGTCCACCCACATTTGTGAACGGATTCGGAGACGCGTTATTTGTGAACGCGATTTCGTGGACGCGGATTCAGAGATGAAGCCTATAAATAGGATTTATTTTTTTAGGGTTTTTTGGTACGAGGAGTTTTGCTTTGCGGCTGTAGGAGAAAAGGGCATGCAAGCAGAGGAAATTTTTGGCGTGCAAGTGCAAAAATGGGAAATTTTTGGCGTGCAAGTGCAAAAATCGCAGAGGAGAAATTGTGTGCGGCTGTGTGCAGGCTTACCGCAGAGAGAGAAAAAGATTTTGGTGGCTGACCTTCTCGAGAAGAAAAGCAGACGGCCTATTTGAGGGTTTAACTTGTGAGAGTTGTGTGATTGTAAACCCAATTGTATTCTTTTTCTCTCTAATTATAGATCTCCCCCTCCTTGCCCCGTGGACGTAGGCTATTTGTCGAACCAACTTGTGAGAGTTGTGTGATTGTAAACCCAATTGTATTATTTTTCTCTCTAATTATAGATCTCCCCCTCCTTGCCCCGTGGACGTAGGCTATTTGTCGAACCACATAAAATTAGTTTCTATCGCTTTTGTGTGATTTGTAATAGCTTATTTCGGTTCCCTCGACAGGTCAGTCCTAGAACTGATGAGAGGAAGAGCTGATATCCCACTTTGTTGAGATATTTTGCTTAAGGTTCTTATTTCCTTTGTAAAACAGGAATTCCTATTGCGACCTGACTCTCTTGTTGTGCTGCCGAAGTACTACCAAAATTTTCGCTGTGCGCAATAAGTGGTATCATAGCCCAGATTTTAGATCTAGGGTTTTTGGAATTAGGTGGAGGAAGATTTTTGTTTGAAGCTTGGTTCTTGGATTTCTAGTCTACGGGTGAGATAGGATTTGAAGTTACCGTTGGAGATCTCGCTTTCCTCGTGTGGTTAGGAGTTCTATTTGGAATCCAATCTAAGGTTCAATCGGGTAATTTCTTATTCCTTTCAAAGTTTGGATTTTTCTTTGTAATTTGGAGTTAGTTTGCATTGGGAGAAGAAGGTGAAAGCAGCAAGTCGATGGCGAGTACAGTTCAAGTTGGTTTTTTAGAACATCAAAATTAGTATGGTGAAATATGACAGTAAAATCAACTTTGGTTTGTGGATGAGCGACGTACAAGATGTGCTTAATGCTCAGAACTTAGAGGAGATCATTATGGTCCACGAAAAACCACCAAAATATGAAGAGGGGGTATGAGAAAAGATGAATATATAGGAACGCTTATGGGGTGATCAGGTCCTGTTTGGAATAGGAGCTGAAGTATGATATGATTGGAGTGACGTCTACGATGAAGATGTGGGAAATTCTCAATAATAAGTACCTTACGAATAGTATTGAGAATAGGTTGCATTTGCTACGTAGGTTATTCAGATTCTAGATGTCCAGAGGCACCTCGCTAGCGGCTCATGTGAACAAGTACACTAAGTTGTTGTCGGACTTGACGAATGTTGATGAGAAGATTTCGGATGAGTACAAGGCTATTATCTTATTGGGTTCCTTACCGGATGAGGAGTATGACACCTTTGTGTTCACTTTATTGAACGAAAGATCTTCTATCAGCTATAGTGAAGTTACTAATGCATTAATGAATTATGATTTGAGGAGGAAGGACAAGGAGACTTCCCGTGCTAGTACTTCAGACGAGACCTTGTCGACAAGAGGTAGAAGCCTATATCCGAAAGGTGGTAATAAAGGAAGGTCAAAGTCAAGAGGTCGTCACCAGCTAGGAAAGAACCAATGTGTATTCTGCAAGGAGCAGAGACATTAGAAAAGATATCCATGGATCAAGGAGAAGGAGAATAGCAAGAAAAAGGGCACGAAGGCCAATGAGATGAACATTGCGAAAGGCGATGATTCCGATTATTTAAGCTTTTCTCTATTGATTAGTCCAGAGGTGAACCAGTTGGATGTATCAGATTGGATGCTTGATTCCTGTGCTACCTATCATGTGACCCCTAAGCGAGATTGGTTTGCATCTTTTGAGAAACTCGATGGGGATGTTGTTGTCATGGGAAATGATCAGTCCTGTGACATTTGTGGGACATGTACCATGTGGATCCAGATGTATGATGGAGTAGTTCATGAATTGAAGGAGGTGAGATTCATTCCTTAGTTGAAGAAGAATCTTATCTCAGTTGGAGCTTTAGAGGCGAAGGGAATCAAGGTGATCTTTGAAGACGCTGTAGCAAAGGTTACTAAGTGATCTTTGATGGTGATGAAGGGAGTCCGTAGTCAAAACTTGTATTATCTGAAGGGGAGCACCAAAATTAGCCAGGTTGCTTCAGCTATTTCAAAGGCAGACATGAGCAGTGTTCGCGAAAAAAACTGTAGCCTTCTTCATTGATGATTCCATTACACACTCAGTAATTGTTTATCGATTACAAAGATCCGGTCTTTTTATAAGATCCGGTTACAAGAAATCAACAAAAAATAAAAAGATTACAACTTTCCTTATTTGTCGAACAAATCGCGAGCTCCTATTTTGCGGTCGCTCGCTTGCGTGGGTTGTTTGCCTGTGTCAGGGGTTTATCCGTTGACCACCGCATGATCTAGATCCGGGCAGATCTACACGATTCGACGGGTGCTATTTCACGAAGGACATAACAACCGAGGGGTACTATTTCACCAAGGAAATAGTAGCCTTTAGTTCTCGGGATCAAAGGCCAAGCTTTGATCCGGAGTGTTGCCTCGTATAGATCTCAGATCTGATTCCCTCTCTCGAACTCCTACCTTTTGTGACGCGGATGCTCGCCGAGTACCAGATCTGAATGTCCAAGTCTTCAAGCCTTCAAAACTCTAGAATGAGATCTAAATTCGGCAGAGTTTCGGCTCTCCAAAAGTCCTTGAAGTCCCAAAGTTTGGATCTTTTTAAGTTTTGAGCTTCGAATCCTGCAGGGCTTCGGCTCTCTCCAAAATTT
>BQKN01057228.1:0-18336 GCA_022839385.1 Asparagus kiusianus | reverse complement strand
CCCCAGGGTGGCTCGGTGGCCGAGCCACCCTGAGGTGGCTCGGCCAAGGCCGAGCCACCCTGAGGTGGCTCGGCATGAGCCGAGCCACCCTGAGGTGGCCCGACTCCCCCCCTCTCTCTTGTGCACAAACGCACAGTGAAGAGAGGCTATAAATAGGGGGGGTGGTTGTTCATTTCAAAGGACTTTTTCTGAAATTTCTGAAGAGCCGAAACTCTGCCGGATTGTCACCTCAACTCGGATTTGTGAAGGCTTGAAGACTTAGACACTCGGATTCGATTCTTGGCGAGCACCCGAACCAAACAAGGTAGGAGTTCGAAGGGATCTAATCCTCAGATCTACGTCGTTCTACTCCGGATCTAAGCTTGGTTCTTAGATCCCGAGATTCGAGCGGTCGTTTCCTTGGTGAAACGATCCCTCCCGGCTATTATCTCCTTGGTGGGATAATACCCGTCATACCACGTAGATCTGTTCGGATCGAGATTGCACGGTGGTCCACGGCAATCAACCCCGGCACAGGCAAACAACCCACGTAAGCGAGGGACCGTAAAACAGGAAACTCGTGATTTGTTCAAGGAGAATTGTAATTTTATTTTTCTTTGTTTTGATTTTCATTGTAACCGGATCCTACAAAAAGGCCGGAACTTTGTAAACGCATAAAGTTGTTACCAAAGTTGTAATGGGATCATCAATGAAGAAGAACACAGTTTTCCACGCGAACAATCTGGCGACCACAGTGGGAGCCACCGATCTCGCTGCCGAGATCGGAGTGTCGCAGCCGCGGATCTCGATCCCGGTCGTGGAGGAGGTCAAGTATGAATTCGACCAACAGAAGTACGAGGAGTACGTGTCCTCGTCCGGATCTACCTCCTCCCCCAAGTCCAAGAAGTTCCAGAAGTTCTCCTCCAGGAGAAAAGTCCGTTGGTGTGATGAAGTTGAAGCCACCAACGACGACCTCACCCCAATCGACGCCGAAGCTGCGTTGAGTGAGGCCCTACCGACCTCAAAGAAGGTCAAATCCGCCATTGAAGGCGTGGTGACTCTCTCCAAGAGAGCCCGCCAGAGGCAGCGTCAACGCCTCGCGAAGCAATTCGCCAAGGCCATGGAGTCCGTTGACGGGGTCCGCTACCATGCGGATCTGAAGAACAAACGAGGCAAACAGCCTCAACAGCAAGTGAAGGGTGGTTCCTCCAAACCGTCGACAATGGAGTGGGTCCGTGTCAAACGGAATCGCTCGACGTTGGAGGAGCGCATCCGCAAACGGCGCGCGTTGTCGGCGCAAGCACGGGCCAACGCCGAAGAAGCCCGTCGGAAGCTGCAGAAGGAAGTGGTCGAAAAGCCGCCACCAACTCGCAAGGTTTGGAGGCCAAAGTCTGAAGTGGTTCAAGCTAAGGAGCAAGACCCACAGCCTCCAAAAATTCAACACCCGGCAAAGCAACCCAAACAGCCGGTGATTTCTGCAACTGCTCAGGGAGATCCCGCAGGACCATCCCAGAAGAGAAAGTCTATTTTGGAGCGCCTCGGCCCACTTCCGAAGGAACGAGGTAAAGCTCCAGTTCAGGAACGCTTGGGACCAATGAAGAAATCCCAACCAATGCAACACGTTGGGAGTCACCGCAACCCTCAACACTTGGAGAAAACCGCGGCACCCAAGCGCACAACTTTGCGCATAGAAGTGCAAGAGCCCGCTGAAGATTCACGCCCACAAAGGCGTGTTTCGAGGCGTGTGACTCTGGATGGTCCGAAGAAGACAATTATTCCTCAGAAGGAAACGTTGTCATCTGATGATGACAACGTTATACCTGAGAGATCGTGCCAACACACGATAGCTTGCTCCGACTTTCAAACGGACGAGCTGTACTATCGTGCCGGGGGTACGAGTAAAATCAGAAAGAGGAGCCCTCGAAGGCTCGAAACGCCATGTCCTTGTTCGAAGCTCATTCGGACGGTACTCTCTGAGTGTAACTGTGTCAAGGCAGTCCCTGAGAGAGTCTCTGTGTTTGAAAGACTCAGCGATGGAACGCCAAAACCAAGGCATAGGCGTTTCCAACGAAGGAGGAAGATGGTCAAAGATGGTGAGCATTCAAGGGTCACCGTAAATATGACCAGCACAGGAACATCGGCTCAGGATAACCCCGAGGCGGTTCCAGAAATATCCCGACGTGTAACTCGTCTACAATCCGGGGCTATCATTCACGCTACGTATGGTAGAATCCGAACAAGAGTACCTTCGGGAGATGAAGAATCAGATGCTGGCTCAGCAGTGGCGTCTGACAACACAGTGTCCAGTGAAGGACAACCCCGCGAGGTGTTTATGATAAACGCGGAGCAAGTGGCCAAGATGCTTGAAGATGCCATGGCCAAACAACAGGAGACCTTTCGGTTCGAAATGCAAATGGCTATGCAGAACATGAGAGAGATGCATGACCAACAGCTTCAAGCATTAAGGAACCAACAAGGCGAACCAAGTCGTCCCAACCAGAACAACCTGGAAGATGAGGACACAAACGAGGTTCGAAATGTTAACAACCCTCCCATCAACCCAGGGGGTGGTAACGAGAACGCTAGCGAAGACACAGGTGAAAGCCTGAAAATTAAAAATCTCGAGAGCAAGATCAACACATTGATCTCTGCTCAAGAGACGAAAAAGACGGGCATTCCTTGTCCATACCCAAGAGAGTGGGAATCAATCCCATATCCGGCGAAGTTTAGTCTAATTAACTTCACGCCGTTTAATGGGATGGGTTCCCCTACTCAGCATTTGATTTACTTCAAATCGCACTTGGGAGTCATCTCTGGTAATGAGCCTCTGATGGTGCGGTCATTCGTCGGCACTCTTCGCGGAGCTGCCTTCGATTGGTATCGTCGCCTCAAGCCAGGAAGCATAAACAGCTGGGACGACATGGAGACCAAGTTTCTTGCGAATTTCTTCGACGATGACACAGAAATCTCTATCGGATCATTGCTCGATGAGAAGCAGAAAGACGGGGAGCTAGTCGACACCTTCGTAAAGAGGTTCCGCAACAAGGCGATGAATTGTCGGGACCCGATCACCGAGGAATTCATCCTCCAGACCTGCCACAATAACCTTTCGCTGGACGTGTTGGAAGCAATGGGCACAGCACCATCCAAGACTTGGAAGGATTTGAAGGTTCGAGGAGAGCAAGCGGAGCGATTCCTCAGAAGAAAGAAGGCGGAGAGAGGCCAACCGGCAACGAATCCTCCAAAGCAGAACTTCAACCAGAAAGGGAAAGGTAAAGCTCATGTTAATGCTGTTGATGCTAACCAGACATTTCAATTGCAACCTCAGCAACAGCAGCAGCAGCAAAGAGCGCCACAACAGTCGCAGCCGCATTGGCAGCAAAGGTCTCAGAAGCAAAAGTCTTCAGAGCCGAGGTTTCCCAAAGTCTACTCCTTCAAAGATGATGAAGTTCCCGGCATCTTCAAATACCTGCTGGAGAATAACAAAATCCAATTGCCGGCGATCGTGGATCATGAAGGAGCCACTAAGGTGACGGACCCGAAGTACTGCGCGTACCACAGAGCGGTGCACCACCCAACAAAGTCTTGCTACCACCTCAAGGACAAGATCCAGGCGTTGATCGACGTAGGGGTCATAACTCCAAAACCGACCAAGAATGTGGGAGCAAACGCGGTGTCGATCAGTTTTGGATCAGTACCTACAGATTGGTTCGAGCCAAAACGCGTTACCAAAGTCGGGATGAAGACAGTGAATGACGACCCGCACGGACAACGTCAAAAGGGACTTGTGCCTCACACAGCCCCAAACGGTGAAATTCTCTGGGTGCACCCCGACCTGATTGAAGATGAACAATGGGCCGGATCGTCATCCAAGAAGAAGTCCAAAGGGAAAGGCAAATCTTGTTACGGAGTTTCTGCCATCCCAGGAGAAGATGACGAAAGAATCCCAACTTTCCCACTTTCCGACGAGGAGCAGGAGGTCTTTGCAACCCGGAGTGGAAATGAATACCACTTCAAATATCCATCCCCGGGCGATCAATTTGCTGAACAGGGGGTGACAAAACGAGGACCAGCCAAGACTCTCACAGAGCTGGGGGTGATTGCAGTTTCAAAACCGGTTGAAGATGCTCGACGGCAACCGGTTGACAAACAGAAAGAAAAGAGGCCCGAGGAGGTTCAGAATCCGAAGCAATCTCGTTTCAGTCGTCCGATTGGAAAAGACAAACCAGAGAGTTCAAAAAATCCGCGTGCCTTCGACATCATGGCTCAGCTGGCCAATATTCCAGCACGGATAACGCTGTACGAGCTACTACGGTTGTCCAAGGAAACTAGAGAAGCCTTACAAGAGGCCTTGGCCGATTCAGAGGCGTTCCTTACCAGGATCAAGCCACCACCGGAGGAATTAGAATTGTTAGCCCAACAGTGTAACGTGGCAGCTAAGAACCTTCCCTGCATCACCTTCACCAAAGAGGACATGCAGACGAAGAATTCAAATCATGATCGGCCCCTATACTTCGTCGGGTACATTGGCTCCAGTGAAGTCAACCGAATCCAAGTGGATCCGGGTTCCGCTGTGAGTATTATGCCACTTCGACTAATGCACAGCCTTGGCATTCCAGTCAGCAAGTTGGCGTCTACAGGCACAATCATCTACGGATTCAACACCAGCGGGTTAAGACCTTTGGGTAAGATCCGGATAAAGTGCCAAATGGGCGATTTAAAGACGGAGGTCACGTGCTACGTGATTGATGCTGAGACATCCTATAACTTACTATTGGGTCGGCCTTGGATCCATAGTAATGTTATAGTTCCCTCCACTCTACATCAGTGTTTGAAATATGTCGGCACTGATGGAAGAGTTAGGACGGTGGTCGCGGATAAGCAACCATTCAAAGGGTATGAGAATTACTTCACAGATTCTCTCCTTTATGGTAACGAATCCGACACGGAACCATCGATCCAAGGCACGGACAGCGGAGAAGAAGCTGATTCCGAAGCCGGATTAGATTACAATGGTGGTTTTGTTTTGAATGACATTGTACCCTTTGTAATCAATCTCGATGACGAACAGTCGTCAGACGGCGGTTGTAACCGGCAACTTGCCGATATTGAAATAAATCCTGGTTTAGAGTACTCCTTGTCTCTTGATGATGTGATAGAAGGATTATACAATAATCCCGATTTATGTATGCCACTCCGGTCATCGTATGTAACGAAGAAACGCCCCCAGCATTCCTTCGGAACAACTCGGATTATTCCTGCCAAAACAGGAGGACAAAAAGAAGTGATCTACGGTAAAAGAGAAAATCTTCCGTTGCCGGATCATTTCCTAAGAGAAGATGAAGACGATGACAAATCTGGTCTTCACCTATCAAAATATAGTCCGGAAGCGCGTACGCTCATGGAGAAACAAGGATACGACTTTACACTCGGAGAAGGTTTATACTTCGACCGAGGTTCCCGTGTCCCAGTCAAAATGGCATATGTCCCGAAAGGGAAACCGGATAATTATTACCGTCATAAGAGAGGTCTAGGCTATGTCTCATCAGATGACGAATGTGGTTGGCAAATCATCGATCAAATTGCTAACAAAGCTAAGGATGGGTACTTGCCAGACTCTTCAGCTGAGGATTCCGACACAAGTTTGGGAGAAATGTTCAAAACCTTAATGTCGAACATGACTACAGCTGATCCATCTACAATGGAAGACGACGATCAAATGCCAACGTGGGAGGACCCATGGGTTCATCACCTAAACATGCAATATGGTGATAGGTTCGAACAGAGAGAGCCACCCACCGAAGACGAAGTAGTCCAAATCAATATGGGTGACGAAGCTAATCCAAAGCCCATATTCATCAGTGGTAGTCTCCCCTCAGATGAGAAAGAAGAGTTAATTGCCTTGATCAGAGAATACATTGATGTCTTCGCCTGGAACTATGAAGACATGCCAGGACTTGACCCCAATGTGGCAATGCACCGCCTCGACATCAAGCCGGATGCCAAACCTGTCAAGCAACAGCAAAGACGGTTTCATCCGCAGATCATGGAAGCCATCGAGGTTGAGGTTAAGAAGTTGATCGACTCAGGATTCATCCGAGAGGAACAACATCCAGACTGGTTAGCCAACATCGTTCCCGTCATGAAGAAAAATGGCAAGATCAGGATTTGCATCGACTTCAGGAATCTGAACGAAGCATGTCCAAAAGACGATTATCCTCTCCCGATCACGGATGTCATTATCGACAATACATGCGGGTTCGAAAGAATGTCCTTCATGGACGGCTTTTCGGGGTATAATCAAATCAAGATGCACCCGGACGACGAGAAACATACAACATTCAGAACGCCCCTCGGTGTCTTCTGCTACACGGTGATGCCGTTCGGTCTGAAGAATGCAGGTGCTACATACCAACGAGCGATGACTAAGATTTTCCAGAAACATCTCAGGAAAACGGTGAAATGCTACGTTGATGATTTAGTGGTAAAGAGCCGCAACAAAGAAGATCACATAAAGGACTTGAGAACGATGTTTGATCTTATGCGGAGTCATCAGTTGAAGATGAATCCCACAAAATCCTTCCTCGGAATGTCCAGCAAAAAATTCCTTAGATTCGTCGTCACCACGAAGGGTATACACATCGACCCAGACAAGGTAAAGGCGATAAATGAATTGCAACCCCCGAGGAATCTAAGGGAACTCAGAGGATTGCAAGGGCGTTTAGCTTACATCAGGCGATTCATCTCGAATCTTTCCGAGAAATGCCAACCATTTTCTAAGCTAAACAAGAAGGGCGTATCATTTATTTGGGACGATGCTTGCCAGAAAGCATTCGAAGACATCAAGGCATATCTGATGAATCCCCCTGTTCTGGTCGCACCAAAATCAGGTAAACCGTTCTTGATTTACATCAAGGCGATGAACCATTCGATAAGTGCTTTATTAGCACAAGACGATGATAATGGTCACGAACAGGCAGTCTATTATCTAAGTCGGACCTTGATAGGCGCCGAGTCTCGATATCCGATGATCAAGAAAGAATGTCTCGCATTGGTGTTTGCGGTACAGAAAATGCGACATTACTTAGTTGGCCAGACGATTTACGTCATCGCTAATGTTAATCCGGTACGGGTATTCATGACTCAACCAGGTTCGATGAATTGGCGGTTGGCAAAGTGGGCCCTCCTCCTGTCCCAGTATGATTTGCACTTCAAACAGCAGAAGTCAGTCAAAAGTCAAGCGATTTGTGATCTTTTGGAGGCAAGCCCGACAACAGATACAGTTGAGGTATATGATGATTTACCAGATGAAACCCACGAGGTTAATACCACATCACACCAACAAGTATGGCAGTTATACTTCGATGGTGCTTCGAGAGCAGTTAATAAGGCAGTAACCCCTGGATGTCCTAAAGTCACCTCCAGAGTTGGAGTGGTCTTAGTCTCCCCAGGGAAGCACGTGATGCCCCGAGCTTATTCGCTGACGAATCCATGTTCCAATAACGTAGCAGAGTACAACGCGCTCATCATTGGACTCAGTTTCGCTAAAGAACTGGGGGTCGAGTATCTCGAAGCCTTTGGAGATTCTCAATTGATCGTTAACCAAGTTCGTGGAGAGTATGAGGTCAGGAACCCAGATCTGATTCCATACCACCAAGAGGCCGTCAGAATGGCAGATTCTTTTGAAGAATTTTACATTGAATATATCCCGCGTCTCCAGAACGCTTATGCGGATGCACTGGCAGCACTGGCAGTATCACTCGCGCAGCCGCCCGAAACTGAACTGCTAGTCACGGTGAGATCACACCAACTCTGCATACCCATATACGATATGGAGGTTGAAGAGGAGGATGATGGAAATGGAAAAGCCAAAGAGGTGAACTCAACCCAAATCGGGTCTGAGTCCCGAGATTGGCATTTTCCCATTATTGATTACGTCCAATACGGCATTTTACCAGAGGACGCAAAATAAAAAGAATCTATTCGCCGAAGAGCACCACGGTTCTTTTACAATACCGAGACCCGTACGCTATATCGCCGGGGGTATGATGATTTGCTTCTCCGATGCCTTTCGAACGAAGAAGCAAAAGAAGTTCTTAAGGAAGCACATGAAGGAGAATGCGGTGCGCATCAGCCTGGTCCCAAGCTGTATGATCGAATCAGAAGAATGGGATATTTCTGGCCAACAATGGTTCGTGACGCGATCGAGTACGCCCGAGAATGTCACGCTTGCCAAGTGCATGCGAATTATATGCACCAACCTCCGGAGCGATTGCACACATCAACCACATCTTGGCCATTCGAGACATGGGGTATGGATATTGTCGGTCCTATCTTTCCTCCTTCAGTCAAAGGTGATCAATTTATTCTCGCAATCACCGACTATTTTTCAAAGTGGGCCGAAGCCATTCCGCTTAAAGAAGTGAAGACGAACAACGTCATCAACTTCATCAAGCATTACGTCATATACCGACACGGCGTGCCGAGGCGGATCATTCATGACAACGGTCCGCAATTCATAAGCAACGCCTTCATCAGGTTTTGTGACAAATTCAAAATTCAGGATGTTTCGTCGACAGCTTATTACCCCGCTGCGAATGGATTAGCTGAGGCTTTCAACAAGACGATCATCAAGATCCTGTCAAAGCTTGTGAAGACCAATAAGCGAGATTGGGACGATAAACTCGGCGAAGCGCTCTGGGCTTATCGCACCACAATACGCACTCCTACAAGAGCCACTCCATATTCTCTGGTGTACGGATGTGAAGCTGTACTACCGTTGGAGATTCAAATTCCTTCCCTTCGGATCGCTCTTGCAACAGAGATGACGACCGAAGAGCAGCATCAAAAGCGTCTCGAGGAACTCGAAAAGCTGGACGAAAAGCGATTGGAAGCTCAACAAAACATCGAATTCTACCAGGCCAGGATATCCAGGGCTTTCGACAAAAGGGTTCGCCAAAGAAGCTTCAAGGAAGGAGATCTGGTCCTCGCTACTCGCCGACCAATAATCCTCACCTCCAAGAAGAAAGGTAAATTCGAACCTAAGTGGGAAGGACCGTTTGTAATAGATACAGTCTATTCGAACGGCGCTTATCGCTTAATTTCTCTAGAGGGTGATAGGCAATTAATGCCAATAAATGGGAAATTTTTGAAAAAGTACTATCCCTAGTACGTTCAGGACAACTCATTTATCGGGAAGTTCCTTGAAGAATATTTCACTTAATATTCTAAAGGATAACCCAAATTCAAACCACCAAAATCCCTCACTGATCAATTTCAGTTGACAGTGAGTTCACCAAAAAGGTCCAATCTCAATTCGGAGTCCCCTTTCGATAAACGAAGGAACTCCCTTTCCTTTCTCTTTGGTTAAACCTTCTCATGGTTATAACCGAAGTAGAAATTCCACTTCGATAAACGAAGAACTCATCTTTCGATCAGATAACCAATCCTATAAAAGGTAAGTTTATCTAGATCTTCCGGATTCTCGGAGTGGAAATCCCACTTCTAGTTTCCTTCTTGCACTGGAAATAGAATATAAAATTCTTCCTTTCTAGAAACAAGGAATAGAATATAAAATTCTTCCTTCCTTGTTCGGGGAATAGAATATAAAATTCTTCCTTCCCACACCAACTCCTTTTCCAAAATTTACAAAATTAAGATTCATCTTAGATATTTTATCCCGAAATCTAAGCAGGGATAAGTCTGCGCCTAACACGCGCTGCCGGTTTAGTCTTTTTCCGATTGAAAAAGACACCAGAGTTCGATTCTGGGGTATTTTATCCTGAAACCTAAGTAAGGATAAGTCCGCACCTAACACGCGCGGCCGGTCAGTTCTTAACCGTTAAAAAGAACACTCGTCCACATATTCAACATTGCGGCAGGTTGTTATTAATAACACCGAAATCCATGCCTCACACGCATGGAGAATTTTATCCTGAATCCTAAGAAAGGATAGGTCGACGTCTAACACGCGTCGCCGGTTTGGTCTTTATCCGTAAAAAAAAGATACCAGAGTCTGACTCTGGGGTCCTTTATCCCAAAGCCTAAATAGGGATAAGCCAACGTCTAAGACACGTTGCTGGGTAGCCTATTCCCATAACAATGACAAAGTCTACATATTCGAAGTTGTAGCACAAAGTCTAGGAGAGTTCATTCCTTTAGCACAACGTCACATGCGGAACGGATTTAAACAATCCGCATGTAAGCCCGACTCAAACGGTAGTCGGTAAGAGCATCTCAAATCCGTTAAAGGCTGAGGATTTGCCAAAAATCCTAAGTCAACGTCTAATACACGTTGCTGTTTAGTCTTTTCACAAGAGAAAGACGAAGTCTACGTATTCAATATCGTAGCACTAAAAGAGTTAACTCTTTTAGCTTAACGTGACGTGTGGAACGGATTTAGACAATCCGCACGCTAGCCCGACTCAAACGGTAGTCGGTAAAGGCTAATCAAATCCGTTGAAGGCTGGGGGTTAGCCAAAAATCCTAAAGTCAACACCTAACACTTGTCGCCGGGTAGCCTATTCCCGTAATAATGGCGAAGTCTATGTATTCGACATCATAGCACGAAGTCTCAGAGAATTCAATCTCTGAGCGCAACGTTACATGCGAGCGGGTTTAAACAATTCGCATGCTAGCCCGACTCAAACGGTAGTCGGTAAAGGCTAACCAAATCCGTTGAGGGTTGAGGGTTTGCCAAAAATCTTATGAGTATTGTGGTCAATCATTTCAAACGGAATGACGAATCATAATAAAGATAAAAAGGGAATTCACTAAAAGAGTCAAAAGTCAAATCACTCAGTAAACAAAATCAGACATCAAGACTGTGGCTAAAAATCTGCTGGCTGACCTTAGACAGCTTCTCATCATAAGCTTGCCTAAGTTCAGCCCTAAGGGACTCCTCGGTGGCGGTCGAAGTCTTCGCAGTAGCCTCCTCGATCTCGACTAGCCTCTGCTTCAAACACTTCAACTCATCGGACAAAGCCGTACAGGTCTGCTGGTCCTGTGCTTCTGTCATCTGAAGAATGCCAAAAGTCTCCTCTTCTTCGCGGAGTTCTCTTCTAAGCTGATCTATCTTGGTCCCACAAGAAGTAATAGAAGAGCGGAGCTCGGCAAGTGAAGATAATCTGGTAGCAAGGCCGGTCTCAACTCGAGCTACTCGGTCTCGCTGCGCCTGAACCTCAAGACTAGCAAGAAGCTGAGTCTCGCGCAGTGACTGTAAACGGGTCTCCAGCTCAGCAGCAATGAAGAAAGAGGCACCGGTATCTCGAAGCTCATGAAACATCCGAAGCTCATGCTCTAGGCAGTCGAGATCGTCAACTATGGCCTTCGCCAAATCTGGGTATCCTGCTTCCCTTATCAAATTGATCCTGGAATTAAGGAGAGGTTTAAACTGGAGAAGCGAAAGTCCGCCGTGAAAGATCTTGCCAATCATGGCATTCACAAAGGAGAAGAAGGAGCGAACTTCTATGCAGATGACGACCTTGTCAGGATCGTCGTCAGATAACAACTCCTTCACTAAAACATGAAGACGAGAAGAACGCCCTACATAAAAAAGGGAGAAGTCCGTCAAAAGTCTTAATAAGAAAAAGGAATAACACTCTTCAATGAGTTAACTTATACCTTTTCCCCCTTGAGCCGCTGGGGGTAGTAGAGGTGTAACGGCTGTAGGTGCATCAACTGGTGTAGTTGGTCTCACAGCCGGCTCAACAGGGTCTTTCTCAACAAAAGCTCCTGCCAGATTCAAAACAGAATTCGCAGAGGTGTTACATTATAGTTGCATTAGTCAAGATTGGCTAGTCCTATAATTAACTCAGAAAGAGACACATACCTTCAAAGGAACCATCATCGGGATTTTCAACGAAGGCGGGATCAGAAAACATATCCCCAGGTAACTGATCATCGATCTGAGGAGAGCTATATATGTAGCGCATCATAGGAGTGTCCGCAAACAAGCTTCCCTCGTCAAAGTCATCGATGGAGAAATCTGACATAAAAGAATATCAGTGCCAAAGAAGAATGAAGAGACTACAACTAATGGAAATGAGTTACCTCTCACAGGTGCATCAGCCTCTTCATTTCCAGGATTCGCCTCCTGCAAATTATCTGAAGAAGCAAGAAGTAGAGGACAGTTAGAGAATACACAAATTCATTCGTGTATTATCTAAAGAAATACAGTGTCAGTGTTAGATGTACCTGGATTCACGGAATCGGGTCCTACATTGATATCCTCTCCAATGTCAGCAACCCCGGTAGGCCTCTCTACATGAGGTAGTGGGTCAAACTCATCGGGAGATACGGGAATGGGATCGGGACTCATCTCATTCTCTCCACGCACTCCTATATAGAGATAGAAGAGCATGAGTCAATGTTCCGAATAACCAAGAGAATGGTTCACAGGATGGATATTACCTCCGTCACTGGCAGGATCATCGCCAGCCAGGTCCATATCAGAAGCTCGGGAAGCTGGACACGGCTTACGGGCTAATCTCTTCCGCCTAGCAATGGGGATCGAAGGTCTCGCCTGAGGAGGAGGACGGAACTCTTCATCCTGATCAACTGTGGTCCCTAAAACATCAAACCATAGTCAGTTTCAATACTTCTGGAAGATAGAAATAAAAGATGAATTGCAAACCTCGCTCGGAAAAGTCATCATAATCTTCGGGATCCCCGCCTGAAGCCTCGTCTGTGGAATGGAATGTCCTCTGGCCCTCTTCATCAATCCGGCGAGTCTTGTTCCGCGTCCTTTGTGCCCGAGCGTTCTCCCGAATCCTAAGGGAATCAAGCTGAGAAGCCTCCTCAGCCTCTATCTCTGCAATCGGCTTCACGGGGACAGTCTTGTTAGCTGCTAGTAACCACTTGCAGCTCAAGAAAGTGAGGTTTAACTGCCGATCAATTCTCGGGAGACTGAACTTAGCACCAGTACAGCCAGTCACGGTCCACAACCATGCACGGAGACCGTCTACCAAACCACTATGGGTCCGAAACTGCTGACGAGGATTCCCGATGTAGAGCTGATCATAGCCAAACTGGCGAGCGAATCGGCAGGGTAGATATGGCTCAATGAAGCACTGATCCCTCACCCGAAAAGTCAGATAGCCAGGCCTAATGTTCACCAGCCAATTGAAGCAGCCAATGTCTAAGTGAGTCCGATACTCTCTCGGCCTCTCATCATCTATCAAGCACTCGCCGTACCGGCCGGAGAACTGCGGAAAACAAGTGGAGAATGCCTAACACTTGTGGACCTGCAGCTGCTGTCTGACATCAGAAAATCCTCGACCCTCCCACCTGCCATTCTCAAGCAACTGTAGCAGGGGAACGGAGTGATCTGTGGCGTTCGGCACCGACATCATATCCGAGCGGTGGAGGACGAACCAGGTCATCAGATAAGCGTACGGAAGCTCCACCTTAAGAGTGGGAATCTGACCTGGTAAATCGGTCTCCTTCCGTGTGAAGGCACTAGAAAGCTGTCGAAGTCCTCGGTGAATGTCAGCTATCATCACCGGAAGAAGTGAGAGTTCTTTCTTGTAAGCAAGCTGAACTGCTGGATAGAGTACCTCCAAGGGCAAGGCGTCGCCAGACTGGTATGGAACCACACACTTCTTCAACCAGATAGCAAGAAAGCCGGCAAGAAGAGTCATCGGTCGGATCGGTGTGGTCGCATGCCATAAGAAAGATCTGAACTTGGTCTTTGCAGGGAATCCACCCTCAGGACTGCTAGTGGTATAAGAACGAGCGTCAATCTTCTTCAACAGACTGTTCACCTCTGAAGGAGTGAGTGGGGCCAACTCACAAATATCCTCGCCAGAACGGTTCTCCAGGTTCTTGAACAAATAGTTTGCAAACTGCTTCAGACTCACGGAGGCCTTGGTCCTTTTTGCTAAAGGCTTAGACTGTGCTAAAGCAATGTGATAATAACAAGTGAGATCCCATAAAGTCTCATAGCGATCAGGCATGCGATCCTTCAACTGGTCCAATTCATGATTAGAGGGAAAGTACTCCTGGTATAGCATCTGTCCCATGGGCAAGCCAGAAATCCTGTGCATCTCGTGGAGAGCCAAGCCCAACTCCCCCTGTCGGGTCAAAAAAGTGTTCGAGTCTGGATTATATAGCTCGAACAAAGCACAGAAATGTCTCAAACTGACAGGCAAGCCATACATGGTGGCACGAACGGCTGCATACAAACCGCAAGCATGCAACTCCTCGCTCCATCGGCTCAAAACATACATCGTCATGCGACTCCACCAAGACTTGTCCAAAGAATGGACCCAACCGTAAATCCTGTGATGAGTAGCAGGCATCTCCCGTCCTAGGACAGCGAGGCGATTCCTCAAGGTCGAAGCAGTGGCGAGAAACTCGTTACGTGGTGGTGCATCTAGTCCCAACACTCCAGGATGTAATCCAGTGATACGACTCCTGCTCGAGCCAGGAGCTGCCTGATGCGTGACATAGCCGCAATGGACACTCTCATGATCCTCAGTCAAGCGCCACGACATCTCCCGTGTCATAGCCTGACGCCTGAGTTCAGTCAATGAGCGATGCCGAGGAATCTCCGGCAAGTATATGAAGCCACTGCCGGTCTTGTGGAGCCACTGCTCAGCGTCAATGAATACGGCTTCTGGGTCATCGACAGAATCACCAAACAGGAAGTCGCTCTTCCGAAGAGGCTGAGTAGAGCTGGCATCCTTCACAAAAGGCGCATCTGTGATCAGCTGACGAATAGCTCGATGACTACCTTCCCTCACCACCTGGGCAACCTCAGTCGATGTGCCCGAAGCAAACTGAGGAGTAGCTAGAATAGGAGAAGGATCGTCGGAGGTCGAGTAATACTCGCCACGACGCCCACAGACTGCGTGGGACGAGAATGATCCAGAAGGGTACCCCACTGCAAAATAGACAGTTAAACACTGGTTAGCCTCGATTATAAAAGGAAATTGAACTCATCTTACAAATAGTTAAAGTAGAGTCATTGCCTTATAAAGGGTGAGACGATTTGACCACATTGTGCAATTACAACGCAGGGTATGTCGACAACATATCCCTGCCTTATAAAGCGTAATGTAGCGTCAAATCACCCCCTTTAATTTTGAGATATGGTTTTGACCAAGCAAAACATATCTTTGAAGCGTCGATCCTCACCAACGAGAATCAAGGCTCTTCCCGATTGCCTCGCCAAGGAGAACAACGTGGGGGAAAAATGGACCAATTTGTAAATTTTCAAGAAAAGAGGGGTTAATTTGCAAAATGCCCAAATATGCCGAAAGTGTCGATCCTCACCAATGAGAATCAAGGCTCTTCCCGACTGTCTCGCCAAGGAGAACAACGTAGGGTAAAAAAGGACCAGTTTGTAAATTTACAAGAAAATAGGGACTAATTTGTAAATGTCCAAATACTGCCAAAAATAGCTCACCAGCATAGGAGGGAGGCGCGCCATCAGCCGACATAGCAGGGAAACGACCTCTCGAAGCACGCGACATGACTGTAGGCGTATAAAATTGCCTATAGGTCCCACAATACAGCTCGACGACGCCAATTCAACAAACGGACCATCGAGCGACGTATCCAAACAAAACCGTTAGCTCACCAATGCCGAAGCCAAGCCATACGCAACGGAGCAGGTTAACGAGGCGACGAAGCCAACAAATCGCACCCAAGCATTGGAACACATCCACTCGTACGCGGAATCAAACCAACGTTCGGGGAATCGCCGAGTCATCTAAACAAGAGCGAACTCGGTGATGTAACGATCGAATCAAGATCAATTCCGGACTCGAACTCAGAAGCGGATTAACTGCCATGTTTGGAATCAAGTCAACAAGTCGATTCCAGATCAACTCAACCACAAACCGAATCACGTCGGAACCGGAAACAACGGGAAACGACGAAACGACGGAAACCGCACCTAAGGGGGCTCGGCCAAGGCCGAGCCACCTGTAGGTGGCTCGGCCAAGACCGAGCCACCTGCAGGTGGCTCGGCCAAGAGCCGAGCCACCCACAGGTGGCTAGGCCCTGTTCTGTGCACGGGGCACAGTTTCGAGCGCCTATAAATAGGCCTTGTGCTCATTTGGTTCAAAGGTTGGAAATTTTGGAGAGAGGCGAAGCCCTGCTGGATTGAAGACTCAGATCTAAACAAGATTCAAACTTTGAAGGCTTTGGAGACTTGGACTTCCAGATCCAGTGCTCAGCGATCGTCAACGCCAAATAAGGCAGGTGTTCGAGAGAATCGGATCTTCAGATCTACACGATCACACTCCGGATCTAAGCTTGGTTCTTAGATCTCGAGCATCGAGCGGTTGTTTCCTTGGTGAAACAATCCCTCCCGGCTATTATTCCCTTGGTGGAATAATACCCGTTATATCGTGTAGATCCGACCGGATCGAGATCACGCGGTGGTCCACGGCAAATAACCCCGGCGCAGGCAAAGAACCCACACAAAGCGAGTGACCGCAAAACAGGAGCTCGCGATTCGTTCGACAAACAAGGATAAAAGTTGTAATCTTTCTTTTTCGTATTTTGATTTTCATTGTAACCGGATCTTATAAAAAGACCGGATCTTTTGTAACCGATAAACTGTTATCAAGAGTGCAATGACATCAATGAAGAAAGGCACAGTTTTCCACGCGAACAATCTGGCGACCACAGTGGGAGCCACCGATATCACTGATGAGATTATTGCGTCGCAGCCGCGGATCTTAATCCCGGTCGTGGAGGAGGTCGAATACGAGTTCGATCAGCAAAAGTTCGAGGCGTACTTGTCGTCCTCGTCCGGATCAACCTCCCCCCGCAAGTCCAAGAAGTTCTCCTCCAGGAGAAAAGTTCGTTGGTACGAAGAAGTTGAAGCTACCAACGAAGATCTCGCCCCGTTTGATGCCAAAGCTGCATTGGGTGAGATCTCTCCAACTTCCAACCAGGTCAGATCTGCTCTGGCCAAATCTCCCGTTGCCGAGGGCGTGGTGACTCTCTCAAAGAGAGCCCGCCAAAGGCAACGTCAACGCCTTGCGAAACAATTCGCAAAGGCAATGGAGTCTGTTGACGGAGTCCACTACAAGGTGGAGCTGAAAAACAGAAGAGGCAAACAACCTCAACAACAGATGAACGGCGGCTCTTCCAAGCCACTAACAACGGAATGGGTCCGTGTTAAACGGAATCGTTCAACGCTGGAGGAGCGCATTCGTAAGCGTCGCGCACTATCAGCGCAGGCACGGGCTCAAGCTGAAGAAGCCCTAGAAGGTTGCAGAAGGAGGTGGCTAAGAAGCCACTATCAACCCGCAAAGTCTGGAGGCCGAAATCCGAAGCGATGATGCAGGCCAAAGAGCAACCTTTGCAACCTTCGAAGCAGGTTCAACCTCCGGCGAACCAAACAAAATCGCCGGGAAATCCCGCAGAACCATCCCGAAGAAGGAGGTCAGTTTTGGAACGCCTCGGCCCAATTCCCGATGAAAGAGGCAAGGCTTCAGTCCAAGAACGTTTGGGTCCAATGAAGGAGCCCCGAACGATTCAACATGCTGGGGGTCGCCGCAACCTTCAGCATGACAGAGAAATCATAGCACCGAAGCGCACCACCTTGCATGTTGAAGTTCAGGAGCCCGCTGAAGATTCACGCCCACAAAGGCGCGTTTTGAGGCGTGTGACTCTCGAAAGCCCGAAGAAGGCAATTCGCCCCCAGAAGGAAACATTGTCGTCCGATGACGATAACGTTATACCTGGGAAATCGTACCAACACACGATAGGTTGCTCCGACTTTCATACGGACGAGTTGTACTATCGTGCTGGGGGTACGAGTAAAACCAGAAAGAGGAGCCCTCGAAGGCTCGAAACGCCATGTCCTTGTTCGAAGCTCATTCGGACGGTATTGTCTCAGTGTAATTACACTAAGACGGTCCCCGAAAGGGTTTCAGTGTTCAAAAGACTCAGCACTAAGACGCCAAAACCAAGGCCTACGCGTTCCCGACGAAGGAGAGCGGTGGTTGAAGATGGAGAATTTCCAAGTGTCACCGCTAACGTGACCAGCAAAAGGACATTGGCACATGATGATCTCGAGTCAATTCTGGGAGCATCCCGGCATCTAACCCGTTTACAGTCTGGAGCTATCTCACGAAGGACGTATGGGAGGGTTCAGATGAGACCACCTTCAGAAGATGAGGAATCGGATGCTTGCTCTGCGGTTGCATCTGACAACACTGTATCCAGCGAAGGAGAACCCCGCGAGTCATTCATGATAAGCGCGGAACAAGTGGCCAAGATGCTTGAAGAAGCTATGGCTAAACAACAGGAGACCTTCAGGCTCGAGATGCAGATGGCCATGCAGACCATGAGGGAGATGCATGAGCAGCAAATCCAGGCACTGAGGAACCAGCA